>UXGD01000511.1:0-56195 GCA_900474315.1 Torymus auratus | reverse complement strand
GAATATTAAGGCAAGACAATACAAGATCAAGATTAATCTTGCTATATCGTGCGACCCTATATCTAAATTGTGTAAAACATAATCTCCGAGCGGCGAGCGCCGTACAAACCATTTCTCGCTTTAAACACATGCGTGCTCACACTGTTTTAAAGCTCAAACATAAATTCAATTACGTCTCGAAAAAAAAAAGAATAAAAAGAGCGGAATTCAGGCCTGATAAACCACGCACACATTCACGACCTCGCAGCCGTACGATAAGCCGCGCAGTCTCCTTTCACGCTCGTGCAAATTAAATTCCCAAAGCTGCGAGAGAACGCACGAGAAGAAAAAATCATCTCTCCGCTTATCTATATATATATATATACCGTCGACTGGACGAGCGCGAAAAAAGCGAATACCTGCCGAAAAACCGGTTTCTCATATATACGCGCGCAATTTGATTTCCATTTAGCGAAATATGGTGTTTACTTTGGTTTTGCTCTTTTGCCCAGGTGTGTGTATGTGTGTGAGTCCTTGTGTATATATTGCGAGATGCGGAAGAGCGCGCGCCTAAGCGCGTGAGTCGTTGTTCTCCGAGCTGGTTTTTAAAACTGGACCTTCCGTCTAAGCATAAAGTATGTATGCATATGTGTGCGTGTGGAAGAGGTTTGCATAGAGGGGTTAGGGGGAGAAGGATTGAGGTTAAATTAGGTGTATTTCGTTTGTTGCATCAAAAGCAGCAGCAGCAGCATTGTGAATGGACGAGTGCCTCATGCATTGAGTGTTTGCGGATGCGTGTATAATATAGACATGTGTGGTTAATCCGCGCATTAGGAATATTTATTCAAATGATGTAACACCTATATGCCAGAGAAGTTTTTAAAGAACAGTTTGTCAATGCTAGAGCAGAGCGAATTTAACTAATGCCACGTAATTAACAAAGCTCTCGGGCAATCAGTTAACCAAATCGAGCTCCGGCCTCAAAATAAGCCGCCTAAATATGATAATAAGCGATTTAAATAAATTACAGATCGGCCCGTTGCAGCGCTCACCTATAATAATACCAACTAATTGGAAATAGCTAATAACCCATACTGCGAAGATCCGTGAAAACATCGTCAGCAGCGCGCCCCTCAAGTATCGGCGAAAATAAATATGATAACAAGCGATTTAAATAAATTTGCCATTGTCGCGCGGAGCAAACTAGACCTCTCGTCCTGCAACTCTCTCTCTCTCGCGAGGAAAAACAATGTCTCCGCGCACGAATGAGAGGGACATGTCTGGAGAGAGCGCCATAATCGTCGCTCGTCGCTCTCCTCACAAAGGCCTGTGTGTCGCGAAGACGAGCTATACTGCGGCTTAAAAACACCCTTTTCTCACGCGTGTGCGCGCAACACCTCGCAGGGGTTCCTCTGTGTATACGTATATACAGTGAGAGAGGGAGAGGGAAGGGCCAGCGAAGCTACTGCTGCTACCAGTCGTCTTGAAAGAGAGAGACAGACGGCGCTTGACAGTCTCGAGTGCGCCGTGCAGTGTACCGAGTCCTCTCTCTTTTTTTTCGATTTCCCGTGAAGGTGCGCGACGACACGAACCGGCGCACGAGTGTTTACGTCTCCAGCGACATACGCGGAGGGTTGCGGACGGTGGGAGCCTTTTGTAGGCTATCTAGAGTGTGAAATCGCGCTGAAGTATAATTGCCACGTATTATATGGAAGTTTTGGGGCCTAATTTATCGTCGCTGATGGGATGGACACTGATCTAGTAGCTTTGATCTTGAGCGTTTGATTTTACATGCCGTGTCTGTGTATTTTCGTGTGGAGGATGTACTGCTGCTGCGGGGCGAACTGAATGAATTTACGACTGTTGTTAACTTTATTCGTCGAGGCAGTGATCGTTATCTCGCGCAATTAAAAGCGATATCTTTATTACTTGCGCGAGAGGTTTGTCATAAGTAGGGGGGATCGAGTATACCCGGATTTGGCTGGGAATTTTTAAATTTAAGATGTATATCGGATAATTGTTCAGGTTTCGCATAATGTCTTGAAAGTGAGTATAAGGATGCTGTCGTTTTTTTGTCATTAGACTGATGATGTTTTTATCGCTCGAATCTTAATTTCCATGCACACCTTTAGCTTTATAACTAATTTATGAAACGTAAACCGTCGTCCTTGCCGGCCAATTACAATCCCAATTATATATACCCACGTCTATATAGCTCGCCATATGTATCTCTAACGTTTCGAATTTAGAGTGATTTTTCGAAGAACTTATCCTTCTCTCTTCGTCCCTCTCGCTTATACTCTCCTGTCTCATTGGAGATTTAGTGCAACCGGTCGGTCCTCCAGAGATTCGATGACGAAAACTGGAAATCCGAGGCTATACGCGCGCAGCGGGACGATTACGGCGTGTCTCTTATTCCTCCGGAGTTGAGTTGAATTATGTAGGCTGGCCTTCGCGCGCGGCTTTTTCTAACGTCTTTGTTGGCTGAAGTTGGATAAACTCTCGTGCGTAGGATTAATTCCTGCGCTGCTCGGTGTACTTGTAGTTTTAATGGTATTTCGAACATTTATGTAAGAGCTAATGAAGGGTTTGAGTATAAGCCCATCATTATCAAATATATACTTCCTCCTACTAAAAAAAACAAGTCCTGCAAGACCCATAAAAGTTTTTTTCCGATTACGAGGACGTAATTACGGCCAAAATCTAACCGCCGCGAGCTGCCATCCAAACACCACGCGGCATATATCCAGCGACAGCCTTATCTGATCTCTCTCTCTCTCTCTTTCTCTCGTAGTCAAATGGAACCTGTACCATAAAAATAACTCAGTTCACATCTCTCGTAACCGGCGAGTCCCAGCTGTTTCTCAAAATTCCACCAGCTCTCGTCGCCCCTCCCATGGTCCAGATAAAGAAATCTCTCTCTTTCCTCTCTTTCTCACTCTGCGACTATCAGTCATCGACGTGTCACAGTTAACAGAGATACACCAGCGCCGCGACGCGCTTATATATATACATACACATACACACACTCGCTCTCTATATGGGGTCCCGTATCGAGTTGCACGGAACCAGAGAGAGAACTCGAACCCTTGCGCGCGAAATTTATGGTGTCGGCCGGTCAGCAGCAGCGCGGCATAGCAGATCACAATAGGCCTATATAGCCTGAGAGAGCCGCTGCGCTGGCTTTCGACACTCTTTGACTCGCGCGCCGCGGGAGGCCGATGCGACGCCGCGCTGTTCTCACTTATATTCCCTCCAGCGCACGCTGCCGCTGTGTAATATGGATTACCAGGAGATTACTTATGGGGAAGGGGCATGGTTTTTCTATAGAGGACGGCGAGGCTGTAAGGTCGAGGATAAACAAGTGTTTTTACGGCGCGGAGAGGAGAGTATACGCGGGGATTATTAGACGCTGACTCGCGGGAATTTTCGGTGTATGGAGGTGTGAGCTGTGTGATTATATTGGATTGTTAGAGGCTGAAAAACGAGGTGTTTAGGAGTCATTAAACGTGGACAGTTTTAGCCGCTTTGTATATGTAGCGATGGAGAGGTGTTTCGGGTGCTGGTTTTTGTGTTATGGTCGAAGGTATCTTTTTTTTTTCTTACCTGAAAAGTTTCAATTTTCAGTGACTCATACGTATATTTGCGTGTTTTGACCTTTTTTACTTTAAATTTTGACGGCTTGATTGTTTTCGACAAAGAACTGTGGCTTGTTGATTTATTGAAAAAAAGACTGAATGTATAAATTAAATTAAATTTCATATCGCAAACGTCTCATCTTTCTGCTTTTACCTTTTATAAATTACGATTAAACACCGCGATCCGAAGTTTCACTATAAAACTATATAGATAAGCGTCCCCTTTTATCCTTAAAAATCTGCCATTAAATTTCGAATATATATCCTCTCAAATCTTCACCTCGAGCATATCATATTCGTTTCACAAAAGAAAGTTTTCCTTAGACACCTCATACTTTTCACTTCTCAAGATCATCTCTCTCTCTCTCACAACACATACACAAAAGCCTAAAGAATAACCCAAAACTCAAGCACCTTATTAGCCTCCCAACAATACCCCGCACACTTCTCATCTCGCGTGTAGAGCTTTCCATTCTCAACGCGAAAGCAAGCTGCAGCAGCTATATGAGAACCGGCGACTATGTATTATACACACACGATTTATACGAGGTTCTCGCGTGCGCCGAGAAAATGATCGACGTCGTCGTCTTTGGTCACGCGGTATTGGGCGCTCGATGAACCGCGCCAACGCGCTTCCTCCTGTATAATGCTATTCTCTCGTATCCAATCTCGTTGCTGCTTCCGGTTCCGTACACCGCCGGATATTCAATTAGCGGGTTGGCGAAAATTTAACACGGGCCGTTGAGAGAAAATGCAGGATCGTCGTTTCAACAATACAGATTAAGCTCGAATTATTTAAGTTTATAAAATAATAACGGTATAAGGATGCTAGACGGAAGACTAATCATATTTTTCTTTTTCTGTTGCAGGTTGGTACCGCAAATTTTCCAAACGACGAATTATTCGCTCAGGTGGCCGAGATCCGTAAGTGTACACTCCCGTCATACTTGACCGCCAAGGCAGCGCGTAAACGCGCTACTTAAAACGTCATGCAGAGCGTAATTTATTATGCCATCATCTGCAGCTCCGGCCAAATTGACCTATTCATTCGAAACCCAGCGATATATTGTGTCAAGGAAGACCGTTTCCTTTGTATATCCCACCTCCAATTATAAAAATCGTTACATATATACCTATACAAACATAGCTCTATACTACAGCGTTAAAATTCTAACACGAGTCGTATTATAACGTTCCCGAATGCCTTCGGCGCGTAATATATCTCGGAATGCCGGAGATAGGAGCCACGACGGCGCCTGCGTGCGGATAGTATCGGAAGTCTGCGTCGTCGGGAACACGCGCGTTTCTCACTCTCACCGGGCAAGCATGCAAGCGAGGCGTCTTATCTGAACTGACAGCCAAGGGACTTGTCTTCCTTCCTTCCGCAAAGTTGCTCGTGTATATATGTTTGTACATGAGACAATGGGGTTCGGTTGCTGTACACACACTGTTATTATTCGCCGCTGGGCGATATTATGAACTATATTATAGTCAATGAGATTGTTTGATCAGGGGCAGTGCGGTTAGGGGTTATGCGGTAATAAGCTGAGAATTTCTCAAACGAAGAAAATGGTTAAATTAGTATTTTTCGAGGTGAAGAATCGTGTCTATAAAGAATGCAACAGTACGAGGTTCGCAGGATTATGGTATCTCGAAAAACAAACGGGAAAGTGTGAGAAGTAAGAAAAATTAACTATGCGCGAAAAACACGCAGCGCGAGGCCAAGAGAGAGAGCGAAACCCCTTCAATTTAGCCCTCGTCCGGTCGACACTGCGACCCCTGTGCGCATACAGAGTCTCGAGGTAGCGTAAGTGCCCGTATGGAAATTTACCGGTCGGAAAATGAGCGTGGCGAAACGCTCGGCAAACGCGAGGGGAGACACATATTTGCGCAATTTGCCGCATCGGAGGGCGATGTATATATACACAGAGAGGAGAGAGTGTGCGTCTTTCTTTCTTCTTGGAGGAGATGGGCGAACGAGCGGGAAAAAGTCTTCGGAAGAGAGGGTCTCCAGTCGAACGCTATGGGAAAGTGACTATACCTATATGCAGGTGATTACGGTGGGCTCGTTAGCTGCGGGTTTATGCAAAATTATTGAATTGTTTGCCGATGTCTTTTTCTTTACTTTGCTCAAGATGAGAAAGTAGCGCTTTCTTGAATTGCCTTCGTCGTAGCTTTATTTCATCTGCGAATCCAACGATATACAAGCGCATTGCGAACTTGACCCAGTTGTACGCCGATTTTCTAAAATTAAGTCATCACAATGTTTTGTTTTCCAACCACTTTCAAGGCCGCTTATACAGTTTTCCGCAACATCTATCACTGACCGAGAGAGCGGCGCGTTTTCTATAACCCGACAATAATCGTCATACTCGTGGGCTTCTTATACAAAAAATCGAGGCTGGCGCGATTTCGCAACGCGCGAAACCTTAGAACGGCGGCGGGCGCAGTGTCATGGCTTGGCTTTCCTCCCGCTTATCGATTAGATTCGCGAGATTATGGCAACCGCGCGTACCTATATACGAATCGCGTGGTCGCCTTGCGCGATAATGACCTTGTGGGGGAAATCTTATCTCCACGTTTCTCAACTCGCGCGCGCGCAGTATATAAACGCGAGAGAATTTAACGCTCCACTTTCGCGGCGCTTCAATGTCTCTGCAAATAGAGTCACTCGTCTCTCTCTTCCTCTCTCTCGCAGTTCGGTTTTATGTCGCTGTAATGTTAATAAGCGGAAATTTACGAATATTCATGGTTCTTCTACACCTTTTTTTGCTAAATACAGCTTTCCTTTACATCGTTTTCGATATAAAACGGGTATAGACTTGTGCGTATAATGCAGCACCCCGTCGATACACACTAGTTCGACGAATTTCCAGTCCGTTTCGCGCGGGAAAATTAACGCGAGTGCGAGACGTAGATATATATAAACGAGCGACTTTCTCTCTCCGGTACTCGCGCGTTGCCGCTTGTAAATCGCGCGTAAGTAAGGAACAGCCTCCCCGCCGTTATAAAATCCTTGGCGGCAGTATAAAACCGGTAACGACGTGCAATTACAAAAATGAAAATCGTAACGAGGAGGCCTTAATGACGACCGCCGCGCGTACATGTACGCGTGGTAATGACAATACGCGAGCGCGTTCGCGTGTCAAAGCCGTTGTATGTGTGTATATGTCTGCGTTTTGACTTTTGACGCTTGCGGCTGGTGCATAACAACGGTATGTACACGCGGCGGTGGCTGTTGCTTTCAAAATTGCGCTCACGGTAATTGTAAGGATAATTAGATTTAGAGGTGACGATTAGTCGCGGTGAGCGGGGATTAATTTAGATGATTGTTGGGTGTTTGGGTTTGTGGGTTGCGAATGTTTTGGGTTGTTTAGGCTTTGAATTAAGAGGGAATGGTGTGTTTTTTTTAATGTAGATTGCAAAAGAAATTGAAAAAGAAAGGAGAAAAGCACGCGTGCGGTCATTAAAATGTTACGGTTGAGTTTTGATGTGAATTCCAGCTGTACATATTTTTGAAAGAATTTTTAATTGATACTATAGAAATATGCAACACGAGCCGCTGATAATACAGTTTCGATATACCTATTATGGAAGTGATTAGCAATGAGTATTCGAGGAAACGTGGTTTTCCTGCCCTGATAACTGCGATTTGACCGTATCAAATTATGCACGAGCTATTTATCAGCATGAATTCTCAGAGTATTTCTGTCCCGAACGTTGTATACAATTTCTCCTTTTTACCAAATCTTTCTAACCATTGCTTCATCACGCTTTAACAAACACAATTGCATTATTCCGCTGTGAAATCAATACCAGAGATTTAAAATTCAAAAAACTGCATTATTCATTCGAAAAAAACGTCACCACCGACGCAATTCCTTCGACTAGCAAACACTTGGCGATGACTTTTATTTGTCATTCGAAACGACAGAACGAGACGCGCGTGGAAATCAGTCGCGGCCGGCCGTCAATGAGCTCTGATGACAGTTGAATGGACGGGAGGGGAACACACGCGCTCGCGTCTATTTAACAATTGAGGCGACGACTGAATTTTTTTTCCGTTCTCTCTCTCATGCGAGATAACAGCTTTCCGCTGAGATTCCGCCTTCCGCGAATTTTTCACTATCGAGACCTTCTGCGGCCGTGAAAGTGAACGATTATATTGAAAAATGTCGTTTTTTCTCTTCTATACGGTTGGGAAGGGGAGAGATAGAATTTGCGGGAACGATGACAGCGCAATTTTTGTAATGGCTGGTATACATATGTATATATTATAATTATTTTTGTTAGAGAGGTGGACTTTATTCTTTTCAATAGAGTGTTATACGGCCGCTCGACGTTGTATTTCATCTCGGCTTTTTCAGCAACAATTTATTAGCTACATTGGAGTGATATTCCCTGTCAGCTTTAATTCCGTATTATTACCGGCTTCTGAAACGCATAAAGGATAAATAAAATTGAAAGGGAGGAAAGTAATCGTGTCTGCGGCTGATCGCTGAGTATGTGTCACACATACACATAGTCCTTGCATTGTTAAATTATTACTTTGAATAATTGATCGTTTAATGCGTTCTCGCGAAGACGCTGAATTACAACCGTACCACATGTTGTATTAAAATGCATTTTTAACCTACCTTCTCTCATTCTCGCGCGCGCGCAATTAACGCGCGCTTTTTTGCCGACTTTGCACAAGAGAAGAAATTGAAATCGCCTTTTCCTCGCGCTCAGCTTTTGTTTTATCTTATCCACTCGTTAAAATTATTGCACAATAACGATGATCATTACGCGCGTGCACGCGCTTTGTTATTATCTCGTGCCCTTGAACGACGAAGGAATCTTTTTTTTTATATATCTTTATACTGAGGGTCTTATTCTGGATTTTGATTGATACGAGCACGCGAGCCTGCCGGATTCGACGCGATCCAGCGTCTTTTTAATACACTTTGTGGGCAAAAACGGCCGCCGTGAAACGACGATGGGGCAAAAAAGATCCGGTGAAAGGGACGCGCGTATGGAGATAAAAATTTTTCGGTAATTGTGACTTCATGTGTCGGCCTTGGAGGCCTGGAATGACGACCAGGCACGTGAGGTTTCTGCTGATATCATATCTGCGGAGGATTAAGGCGTAACTCGAGAGTTCCTATTGTCTCGTGGGAATCCTGTTATGGGTGGTTAAATAGATAGATTCTCGCATATACGTGTACTTGTTCAAATATTTAATGGTATATTTTCATTGTTAGACGAAATTACTCATGAAGATTGGCAGCGCTGAGGTTAAGGTAATTTCAATTATTCGATCTCTACGTAAAGATAGTATATGTTATTCATAGGTAGGCAATTAATATGTAAATAATAATAGCTCGGTATTATATAAAACAAAAGAAAGTTGCCGATTATAATCGTCGTTTAAAAAATCAGCTCAACTTGGTTAAATCGACAACAGAGCAGCACAATAAACTTTCCTCCTAGCAGTAGCACCAGTTTCGAAAGTTGATTCTAGCCAGCGGAAATGAGGATCAACGCGATACCAAATATAGCTTTCAACGAAAATATTTGTTTTGGAAGCCGAACGGCCATATAATCCTGCGCCAAAATTAAACAGACTCGCCGGAGCCCCGTATATGTATACACGAAAAATATTTGACTGCAGGATCGTCTAGACAGACACAAACGCCAGATATCCTATCTTCTCCTACTCCCAGCTACTTCTCGAAATCGTAATCTTTCGGTTTTTGGGATAACACACAAAATACACTCCCGATAAAAAAAAAAAAAAAAATGAATCTCAAACCAATTCTCAAAATCTCATTTTCTCGGATCGAAAAGAAAAAGACCCGAACGATGACGACAAGAAAGTCCGTTGTATATTCGCAAAGTGCCGAAAGGGCCATATAAAAAAAAAAAAATTAGAAAGTCTGAACAACGACCTCTCCAGACTGCTACTCGAGAGTGCTTTATTGTTTTACGGTGGCGCACTTTGTGCTCTCCTCCTCGGCCGCTAGGTGAATTCCCGGAGGTGCACTTGAGCGCTCGGATTTTCGCGTTCGATGTTATTGTCCTCGCGGTTCGCTGTTCGTCACGTATAAGTGCGGAAGGCAGTCGGGCAGACGCTAATTCAGAGTTGATGCCTTCTGGTATAGCTGGATTTGGGGTTGTAATTTTTGTGAAAATGTAGGTGCCAAGTGTTAATGGCAATTCGAATGTAAAAGAACCTTAAAGTATAAGTAGTATTTAAAGAAAAATAAAAATATAAAAAATTTAAGAAGCGTCATTGCGCCAAATGATAAATGTATTCTTACAGATTGAATCCTTAACAAATTCTATTCCAAGATCGAAAATTCCCCTGAATAGCACTACTATAACATTCTTTTCTCAAACACACGCGCGCACCGTCAACCAACAAAACTTATGCAACCTCAGCGCTTCCGCCTCTCTCCAGCTGCTAATTCCGTCCATTACCACTCTCTTTTATACACACACACACGCACACACTTTCCCTCAATACCTCCCCGAAAAAGCTTACATATACATATAACGTGAACGGGCGACGTCTCCACTGTCAAGGTGTCGTTTTCGCCGTCGTCGCCGCCTCTCTTCCGCGCCGTCATTAATCTTGCGCCGCGCTGCATGCGAATACACATACGCATGAATGAGCGGCTTGAGCAGCTGGCCAAATAGACTCGATGCCAATCGCGCGCGCATATATAGCGTGCAATTAATGTTCTGAGAGATGCGCAGCGATTTGTTGCAAGAGAGTTTGCGTCGTCGTCGTTGTTGTTCTTTCTTTTTGCTGTGGTAAAGGATGCGGGAGAAGGAGGATGGGTAATGGGCTCTCGGCTGATTGATAAGGGGGCAACATTGTAATTGGGTTCGAGGAGCAGGATGTGTGTTTGTTTCGATTAGCCGCGTGCGCGCGCTGCGTTTTGTTGCTTTCGCGGTGGCTGCGACTTGTTACTCGTGGAAGAGGATGTGTGTATGTGTGGCAGTGAATCGAGATTGTGAGAAGAGAAAAGATTGCTAGTGCGTTTCTGTTTTTAAAGATCGAATCAGTGCTTTGGCTTTAAATAAAAACTAATCGCGTGAAAAAGTATAAACCGCGTTTAATTTACTCATTTAACAATGATTGATTGCGATATACTTGTGTTCTTTTATTCAAACATTGAACTTAATAATAAATCATGCTATATTTCTTATTTCATTCCTCGTACGTGAATTTTTTTTCTGCAGCAACAAACCAAAACAAAAATCTCAAACAAGGCCACTATACAATTTTCCCATACTCGGTCGAGCATAAACAATCCATTAAATTATGTTCCTCCTCTCTTTTTCCCTCCATCGAATTCATATCGCTTTATCAGACAATTCAGGCCAACTCCTCGACCATCCCTCCTCTCTCTTTCTCTCCTTTCCTCTCTCCGTCCTTGGCAACGGACGAACCGCGATACGTATATATATTTTCCCTCGGCAATCCGCAATTGCCGGTAACGACGTCGCGCGCTCGCCCGTCAAAAGCAGGCTGCAAAAAGAAAAAAAAAGGTATACACATTCTCTCGCTCGAATAATAACCGCGGTGCGCGCACAATCGCCAAGGAATATATATATACCGGAGCTCGGTGTGTACGTGTGTGTGAAAGAGAGTGAATCAATCGGCGGCAATCTCGAGAGCGCGCGCGATGAATTGGACCATTAATTCAAAGACCGGCGCACGAGAGAAGTAATGAAAGAAGACGCGCGCGCGAGTGCAAGCGTCCACATTTTCGAGGGTTATTGAAATTTGAAGAATTTTTTTTCTTCATGCCTCTGACCGGGTGAGTTCGTCGATCGGTCGGTTGCGTCTAGACGCTATATATTTTTCGTTATATGGTTATTGGGATTCGAAATTTTTTAATATAGTCCAGAAGAGGAGGTGCTTCATCGATCGGAGAGATTGGTCAACTTGGCTCTGCGTCAAGTTTGCAAGGCTGGCACAGTCTCGTTGAAACTTTTCTTTTTTCTCTCTCAAGGAACAGCCTCTACGTTATAGAATGTCGCGCTAAATTGGGTGAATGCACACGACCAGCTCCAGAAAATTCTCTGATCACGTGGAAGAAACCGTAAAATAAATAAAAATATCGTATTCTCCTGATACAGTTTACCAAAATATTTTTAACTAAAATTACGACGCCTGTTTAGCACGGACATCTACAGCTGACACCTCATACAACTCAGCCGCATTACACAGTCCATCGGTCTCTACACCCAAACACACGCGGCCCATAAATTTCGCCACGCTCTCCCGAAAAATCTCGCGTCCCCCGCACACGACGAAAACTGCATTGTTCGGCCTGAAAAAAAGAACCATCACAGTGCCGAAGGAAAAACCGTTGGAATAATTAAACCCCGCCGACAACGACGCATGAGGTATGTGTGATTACGTTCAATCGTACGGCTTTTCGCTCTACTTTTCCGCACCGCACGCGTGTGTTCTTAAAAATCCTCGTTAGCGTGTATTTGAATTCAGCGAGGACGCGGCGCGCGTCGTTAAGGCGATTTTTACGAGTGCGATGAATGTAAAGCGCGCGCTTTGATTTTTTATTCTGGATTTCCGTCCGATGATGAAGTATCATACGAGGTCGTCCACCGATCTTATTTTCTCTTTTAATGTCGATTCGTATATGCGGGCAATCAAAGGACGTTGTATATAGTACTTCGCGTCAGAGGATCACCCGCGCGAACTCTGATAATAATATATAACTTCAAAGTGAAACTTCCGCTGATTTATTTCGTTCGTAAAAATTCGTTAAAATTTATAGAGATCGGGGAACGATAAAAGGGTTCTTCCGCGTCCTCGAAAATTCATTACTCCGTTCACGGCTTCTTTTCCACACGAAAAAGGATTGATCGATTCGGATTACCTCCCAACTCGTACAATGAGGATTAGAAGGCTCGTACCTGCGAGTAGCGTCGACGTGCTGTATGTACGTACGGCTCAATTACCGAAAATCGATCGATCAAACGCGCGAGCCAATCCCCCAAGGATTTTCTCACTCTCTCTCGTCGGGAGTTTTTGCCGCGTCAGTTTCGCGCCTTGAACTTGGCAGTTGATGAGCAAATATTGATCGTAGGAGCAATCACTCATCGCGATTGTATACCTTTGCGTATACATATAGTACGATTGTGCAACGGTCGATTGTTAGTCAAAGCTATCGTTTGCCCTCTGGGAGACCTTCCTTGGAACCGGAAGTATAATTGTACAAATTGTTATATGTTAGTTTAATTCTCGGTTGATCGATATATTGTTCGATCATGGTTATTAACAGCTGCAATAATCACATACATCAATGCTGACTATATACGTCTATAAAATGCATATTGCTATCTGTGGGATTGTACATTTTTTCGTCAGTATGTAACAGTTTTTTACTGGTCTCGGTATATAAGTTTACTTAAGCAACACACTCGACATTAATCATTCTGACGCGTAAAAAAACGCGTAGGTCGGCAAAAAAAAAATCTATTCACGCTTGACCTTTAATGAAGTCAACAATGATGGATACCTATCGTCGTTCTATTGAATTGTTTTTTTCATCTTTCTCACACCTCGACGGTTCTACCATGTTCTCACATTACATTACGACAAAAGTAACAAAATATTATCTTACGAGTGTCTCTCAGATTCCATCTTCCGAGCGGCACGATGGCATCGAAAAATCTCCCGAATCGCACGTAATACCCCGACCAATATAACTTTCCCAAACGGTCGTATAACGTAAAATCCTTAAACCTCACCTCCGCAATCCCTAACGCTATTCTCCCTGGTGACCGCCACTATTAACCGTCCATTCCTTCCCCATCAAAATCTCCTTTCTTCCCCGTCGTTTCCTCCAACTAAACCTCCTCCTACCACAGTAACCTCTACCGTCTTTTCCTCTCCGTAATTGCCCTTCTCCCAAGACGCTTCTCTCTCCCTTCTTCTCTCTTCTGCCCAGGTGAGAACGAGAGCTGCAGCTAACCGCAGGGTAAACATCCTTAGCCTCCTCCTTGTGCTTTTCACTCTCTCCCTTATATATGTTTTTCCGGAGAGAGGGAGGGGCAGGTGTGTTGGGCGCGCGCGCGCGTGAACGCAACTTTCGGCGACAGCTGTTTTAATTTATGCAATGATTTGTTGCGGAATATTCATGGGGCGAGGAGTGGCCTTGAGGTTTTTGCTCGAAGGGGAAGAGAGTCTTTTAAAGTGTAGTATAAGGAGATGGTCGACGTATAGTGTGGTGTGAGTTATGCGTTCTCATGAATAGCTGTATGAGGTTTCGAAGTCGCGTGGGGGTTTCGTTGAGTAGTTTACTTGCTTTCTAAGGCGATTTTTAGTGAGTTTTAATATGGGCCAAGCTACGCTTTCAGTATCCGTGCTTTTGTGGGAGGAAATAATTCCTTGAAAAATCATTAGCTTATTTCATTATAGTTGATAAATTAGTTTATCATATTAGGTTTGAAAAAGTAAAAAAACTCTTAATTCATCTACCTAAATTACACTATTTAGTCATTTAAAAATACTACACCGCCATGTCAAAACAAAAAAAAACTATCCATTTCCCGCAATTCCAAACGAAAAACACATTAAAATCCCTCGGCATTTCTATCTCTCTGTCTCATTCCGCGCAAACATCACCTCTTCCACTCGAGACACCCCGACTCATGGGATTTCGCGCGGGAAAATCCCCTATGGGATGACAACCACATGTGCCTGTGTGTTTATCGTCACAGTTCATCCCCGAACAAGCTCGCGTTCGGGACAATTTGTCCGAGTGGCTGCCACTGGCGGTCCTCTCGAAAACAACTCCCCTATGAACTCTCTCTCGCTTACCCCATGACATATTATATTCAGTCATAGATTAATTCCCGGCAATTTGTATTACACCATACCCATATATATGAAAAACCAAGGCCACTGGAATTTTCCGGCAAAAATGCCATTTCCCACGCGTCCCTTGTATAGCCTCTCTATCTATCTATCTCTCTCGACGCATCGTATTGGCCGATCGCCCGTAAAGCTGTAAAGTCGCGTACATATACATGCGCGGGACGTGAATGGTATTCACTGTGCGCGACTTGGCCTAGGTTCGGTACACACATATATACGATGTTTTGAATTTGCTGGGAGAATTTCAAGTAGGTCGCCACGCTGCGGCGTTGGTTTTTATGCTCTATGCGCTGCTACTGCTGCGTTGGCGCGCTTCTGTTTGGGTTTATTGGGCCGTCGAGTGGGTGGGATTATTGGCTCGGGATTGAGGATACTGTGCGCGCGTGTGCCTTGGATTAAATAGAAGGAGAAAAAGATATCGATTTGCATGTGTCGAGTGCGACGTGTGCATATAGTATGTGGGAGAAGAGAGCTATTTTTGCGTTCTGCGTGTGCTGTGCATGAATGGCGGGTCGATCAGCGCTGCTTCGGGGTTTAAAGAAGCCCGGATGAATGAAAAACATTGATTTACTTTGAAAGGGAATACTGTTATATAAATACGTTTTTAAAAATAATCGAGATGAATGTTATACACGTGTATAAAAGAATAATCGTTGCAACGTTATAAAGTATGAAGACTTTGCTAACCATTTTTAATAAAAATTTGACATCCCAACGACTTTTATACTAAACCCTTGAATGCTGTATTATAAAAGTTGCATAAATTATCCTCACACCTCTTAAAAAATTAAAAACCCTCGTCACCCTGCAGCACTAAAACGCCCTCCTCGTGCACTTCCCCACCCTCCTTCACTCAAAAAAGTGCGTACATGCGTATACATTACAATGCATCTCACCCGAGCGCGCATAAAAGTTCACTTCAATCTGTCCCACGTCGCCGCTGCAACTGCAACTGCACGCGCGTCTGTCGCATTTGCTTATGAAAAAAGCGCATAAAAGACGCGACGCTGCGTCGCGTCGTCGCGTCGTCGTCGTCGTCGCCGCATACAATGCAAGAAGAAACTCTCGGGAGAAAGTAAAAGCGAAGACGCGCGGATTTCGCTGCTGCAGCAGCAGCAGGGAAAGATATATCATTCTTTTCGCGCGGTCGTTATTCAACTTTTTTCCCTTTATTTCGCGCGCGCGGAGGGTATATCGTAAAGTTCGGAGGGGTTTAAAGCCGCGGGCGTGTGCACATTTAAGAGGAGCTTCGTCGTATATCTAACAGCTATTTTAAAAAGCCCTTTTTTTAACTCGCGTGTAAAGTTGGAACGCCACCCTCGTGTGTGATAAGTTTACTTAAAAAAATATTTAATAAAAGTATTTTCGTGAGATGCAATTGAAATTGTCATATAATCGAAATGAAAGTTGGATATGTAACTGGAATTTTATAACAATGTAACTTGAATAATGTTAAAATACATTAAGTTTCATACATAAAATTGTTCTTAAATTCAAGAAACTTTTAAGTTACAAATTTACTGAATTTTCAGAAAAATGCAACTGAAGGTAATTTAATATACAAATAAACTAAGCTTAATACAAAAATAATAAAATTTCGGCACAAGTATAAATAAATGCGAAATTTGATTTTTCCCGCCGGCCAGAGTCTAGTTCGCGCGCTACCGCTATGCGGCGGAACCCTTCCCTGTGACCTCACGTACCTAAGCTGGCTCGAGGGGATATAGCGGCGCGTCGCTTACTGCCTCGCCAACCGTTATCACTCGAACATCTCGTTTGTAGATGGTCATCAACAACTACCGAAGTTTATTGAGTTATGAATTTATTATTTCGATAAATTATTGCGATTAGAAAATATTGTTATTTTCAAGACAAGACAAGATTCTTGACACTACAACCTTGATATTGTATCGAAAACTGTATATAAATAGAAGACAATACAATATCAATATTATACGATGAGTTAATTCGTACATGCGTATATATATGCGTGAGAATTCCTCTCACTCAACGCGCGCTTCGATTATTGTCTCGAATATTGAGGCCAGACTACAATATCAAGATTAATCTTGCTAGATCGTGAAGCCCTAATCATAAACATTGCTAAAATTCTGATCTGTTCTTCTTCATCCCCCTGCATCTTACACTTGACAAAAGAAATAATACTACTCCCTCACACTCGATATCATCCGGAACAAAGCGAGCGTCACAACCATAGCAGCCATATTCTATTCCTCCACCGTACGTCGTGAACAGCATCGAACCCACAGCACAACATCCCTCCTCCTCCCTCCTCTTCTCATCCTATACACAGCGCACCTTTCCTGCAGACTCGATCATATCCCCTGATGCGCAGCTTGCCCGATCGATCAGCTGATTCTGTACGGTCGATTAGAGGCAGCTGTGTATTATATTAGGCGCGCGCGCGCGATGTTTTGGCGGAAGAGAGAAAGAGAACGGAGGGGTCAAGGTCGGAAAACATTCGGCTGCTGAGCGGGATTATAATCCGCGGAAAGTGGACGCGTGTGTGTCGCTTCAGTGCTTTGTTGACGATCATGGACGCTTTCTGAGGCTGTTTAGGGGATGTTATATACGTGAAACGTCCCCATCACGTGCTGTAGTGGAGGTTCTTGGAATTTGGCTCGAGGGTGTTTTTTTCGATTGACGGAGGTGTTTGACTTCGTCATAATTCTTTGTTATATATGAATTTATTGTTATGTTGTTGGAGTGAATGTTTTTGCAATCACTTCTTTTAAATTATTATAGTAATGTGATTATAAATTTACTAAGTCTGCTCCATGTTTCCCTAACACTTCATAAGAATATTAACATATCATTTAATACAAAAAGAAAACGTACGTCTGCTCTACTTACAGTTCAACTTTTTTTTCTCCCCACCACCACAAACCAACATTACAACAAAATCACACACAACTAGTAGTCTCCATTACCGACGAAAATGCTAATCCAACCGGGACATCACCTCTCTGTATCTCTTTCTCTCTCCGAACTTGTCTAAAAAAACCCTAATTAATTAATTTAATGCGAACGTTAAATATTCAAATTATAACCAACACAACTCTCCTCTCTCACTGGCGTTCCAGTTCTTTTTTCGCGTGCGCGTTTCCAGAACTCACGCTCCACACACACACACACACACGTGGGTAACGGTAACGAACGCTCGTCGGGCGCGCCGCATATTAATTTCAGAATTATACAAACCAAGCGCACTAAAATAAACAACAAAGCCGAGTGTGGCGCGCGCGCGTTCCACATTAAAGCGCCGTAAATCCCGCGCTGTCGCTTAGCCTAGCCACAGAGAGGATAATCGCGCTAAATAAATGAGAAGGATATCGAAGGTATATAACTGTTCGGCGAAACGGTATTTATCGGCGATCGGGAGCTATGTTAACGAGCTACTATGCGTGTGCGGTTCCGTCTCCACCTGCCGGCGACGATTATGTCAGCGTATAATCGCGGCCGCGTGTATATAGAGAAGAGGAAGAGGCGCCGCCGCCGGTTGTCGTCTCGTTTGCTTTTCACAAAGGAATTTCGGTGCGTCTGCCTCGGTGCGTCACGATGATGCACTCCTCGGTCTTAATTGACGTCATGGGTGTGCGCGTCGCGTAGATGCTTCTTCGTCTCTGCTGTCCGGCGCGTACGAGTCTCTTTGCTTAATTGATCGCGTGGATTTTTCCGCGTTTTTTTTTTTAATTTTATCTTGTGCGGTAATGGTGGCGGTTTGGTTTATCGCAGCCGATGCGCGTGTAACGGTGGAGAGATAATTTTTGCAGGTCGTCATGTTTATCTCTTGATTATCGTAACAACTGTCAAGGATTTTCTTCTTGTTTTTTAAGAGCGTAGTAGAAGTAGTCGTCGTTAAATGAAACATGCCGATGCACGACACGACTTTGTAGCGAGAAACCGTGAAGGTTTCACATTTTTCAGTCCTGACTCACCCCACGTGCGCGCTTTTTCTCGTCATTGTTGACGTGCAGTTCCACACCGACAAAAAAGTAGCAGATCTATAGGAGGAAAAGCCCTTAGAGGAGGAAATGCGGCATGAAAATGGCCTTTTACAAGCGGGGGACAATAGATAAAGACAGCTGAGAGAAAAGGGAGACTCGCGCCTTCAAACATTTTTTTCGCCACTTTTTCTTACGTCAGATTTCCCCAGAAATTTTTATTTTTTTTACGAAGGAAGAGCGTCCAATTATGGTAGGAAAAAACGTGACAGGCGTTTCAGAATTTTGGACGTGATACGAAAATGGAATTTTTCATGGCTTCAAAATGATTTATAAGCGAATAGATATATATATATATTGACGTGTCGTCGTGAGATAATAGTTTTAGCCTGAAAACGGTAAATTACTGTAGGGTATTAATTTCTTAAACATGTGAACGCGTACCTCTTGAATTTCACTTTAGTAAAAATATATATAAAAACTTTGCATATACTTTCTAGAATTCACATGGCAACCCGGAGAAATTAGGAAAGTGGTGTGGGGCTAGTACTAAAATAAGAAAATTAATAATCCATATAGCGAAACCGGGTTAATGAAAAATCGAAAATAATGTGGGAGCGTACAGCGGGTAAAAGAGAATAGAGTAATCGATACATTGTTATCTGAAAGACTTAATTGAGAGATTTCTTGTTTCCGATATATATAAATTGTACGAAAATATTTATCTTGAATTTTGTTCGAGAGTATTCTTATGAAAAAAATCGATTTGTTCTTAAGCGTACTATTTATATTATGTTAATATTGACAAGAGTAACATAATGTTTCACTGATAAAATACTTATTTGGAGTGTATGTAAAGGCAAAACTTTGAGCTCCATAAAATTATTTTAAGATGCATTTTTGAGAATAACTATAAAATGTTAAACTTTTAGAATCAGATCTTTTACATTCTAAGGCATAAATTACGTCCTAATCCGCACAAAAAGATCATTTGAAGCGACATTCTTGTTATATAGTTTGACTCATTCGGTGCATCATCGCATATTTCAAATATGAATTTCTTCAAATTCCTATAGCCTTCTGAAAATCCGATCAAGATAATAATCGAAACCCAACTTGTTTTTAGAATCGCCTAATATTATATACGTGAATTCGTCATCAGCAAATACAAATCGATTATTTAATCTTTTCAATGCATACAACAAACTCAAGATCAAAAATTAAATTTCACCATAAAAAATAATACTCCAAAACTTATGCAATATCCCCCACCCACAAGCATCAATCCTACATCAGTCCATCCTCATTACACACTCTCGAAACACAACACCATAGATAGGAGCAGCGCTGCCCCACCCTATATCAATCACCCCCGAGCGCTCTCCTTCCCGCGCGAATATCTGTCTCCGTCGGCACACATCGCTAATACACCTCTCTCTTACGGGAAGATAAAAAGCCCCACCGTTATTCAATTATCGCGTGTATGTACCGTTCGCGCGCGGCTTTAATTGAGTGCAGCCGAGTCGCGTGCCGCCGCCGCCGCCGCGTGGACTCTTTTCGCGTGCGATTATGAAGCGCTGCGATGAGTTTTTCGTTTCCGGCTATTCCCGCATTGCGCGCGCGTATTTCGCGGTTATTAGAGGACGGAATCGAGTTTATTATGTCATTGTTTCGGGGCGGAATGTTGATTGGGGTGTTGGGGTACATAATTATATGCTTGCATATGGAAATGCGGTGAGTGTTTTTGCTTTTAATAAGCTTTACGTTAATTCGGTAATTAGTGGATGGTCGTCAGCAACTATCGAAGTTTATTGAATTATGATTATTTTGATAAATTATTACGATTAGGAAGTGTTGTTATTTTCAAGACAAGACAAGATTCTTTACATTCTTGATACCACAATCTTGATATTGTATCGAAAACTGTATTTAAATAGAAGACAACAATACAATATCAAGATTAATCTTGCTATATATCGTGCAGCCATAATATCCAATAGAAATTTATTAGCAGCAGGCCGATTATACGATGAGTTAATTCGTACAAGCGTATATATATATGCGTGAGAATTCCTCTCACTCAACGCGCGCATACAGCATACCGAATCGAGCAGAAATTAATAACGCGACGCAGGAGACGCGCTCTTCTCACGTCGCGCGCATATAGTCTCTCTTCGATCAATTAAACCCGTCCGCGTGCTTAATTACCCACGCGTACATTCGCATACCGTATATATACACGTATATATACCCCACCTTTTTCCGCCGCGACGAATTAATCTCAGCGGAGAAAAACAGGCGAAAGTCAAGCCGACCAGAAAAACGAGACGCTCGCTTCGACGTCGCCCGATATACGTATACCTGTGTGTGTGCAAAAAAAAACACATGTCATCATTACCAACGGTTGCTGCTATATATGAAGAGAAGGAAGAACCACCAACCTTCCCCTCTATCTCCTCGGGGAGAGATTAATCAGTGCGATTTCTCGGGCGACGGGGACGATTTGCTTATGATAATTCCCGCGCCGGAGAAATTAATTTCACCGGGGGTTATGAACCCCGTACGCATATATGCAAGCGACGTTTTTCTTCTTTACAGTCAATTTGCATTGAATTCGTTTTTTTCCGCTCGAGCGCGTAACGCGCGAGGCGCGTTTATTTTGAATGTTAAGTCGGCCGGTTCGGTGTGTGCGGCTGATAGTGAAAGGAAAAATAATTTGGGCGATATTTTTTAAGCGTCACTGTTATTGTTGGGCCATGAATGTAATTGACTTTGTGTGTGGTTACGCCGAGGTTCGGGGGGAGAGACTTAATGCGGAGTAAGTATTTGACTCTATAATAGGTTCAGAAGAGTGACTATAGTTTTTTTTGGTGACATGTAAGTCTTAATAATGTTTCTTTTTTTAATACACGTGTAAAAAATTCGGAATGCAATACATATAACACATGCTTTCGTCAATATTAATGTGAAAAAAAACAGCTTTTACACGTCGCGAAAAAGACATAAATTATATGTAATGAAATAAGACAAATTATCAAAACACCTCTGTTTGCCTATATTTAATATGCACACGTAGAGAAAAAAAATAATTATAATTTATTCATTTACGTTATCACTCATTAGCTATTCAAAGACAACCTCCTCTCGCGCCAGCAGCAGCCCGCACCTTCATCAATCCTAACCAAACTCACCTCTCTCTCTTTCTCATACACATACGCACACATGAATACAAGTTCTCGCAAACTCCCAAGCGAAAATCCGGTAGTCTCTGTCTCCCCCTCTCTCGCTCGTCCGCGTAATCGCGGCATTTTTCATCATCACCGAGCGCGCATCATCCCCGCGCGACTTGTCACTCACGCGTAACGGACACCTCTCATACAATATACACATACGTATATATATATGTATATTTGCGCACGCGGTGGCAACTCTTTTTTCTTCCGCGCGCGCGTCCATGAATTATTTATGCCTAGAGCGCAAAGTCGACACTCCCTCGATTCGCGACGCCGCGCGTATAGTTTTGAGCGAGACGAATCGCTCTCGTCTCTCGGCTCGGGTGTGTATACACGTGGCGGAGGTTCGTTATATTACTCGTTTTGTTTGTTTTTTCAGACTATGCACTATACTTGGTTGTTGCTTATAGTCTTTACAGTTGCGCTCGTTAAAATGTATCTCCCCCACTTGAAACTTTAACAATCCTCCGAAACTTAGTGCCTAATAATCGCATCAATTTCAACTACCTCTATTGCATTAACAAACTTCCATCGTTCTCCAACTTCTCACCGATCTCAAAAGCATCGATCTCAAAGTTTCAAACTTTCGCCACTTCCCATCTGCAGCAGAGTGCAGCAGCAGCTTCTCCTTCTTTTCCACTCCACACGTACACTACACCTCTTAATTGAACACAATACACCTCTCGTATGTGTGAAACGCCGACGGGGAAAAGCGATCCTAGCCTCTCTTTCACTTTCGTATCGATATACACTCGGACTTTTCACAAAGGCGCGTCTCTTCCGGACTCCCACGGAAATTCAATCTTCGAGTGCCGCACGCGCGCTCTCTCTCTCGAGGGCGCATTGTCGTCGTCGACGCGAGCGCGAGGCTCGCTGAAAAATACGTGACCGAGTGGGTACATGCGTGTAAGTATAAAGTCGCGTGAGTGCGGACGTGAGAGATTCGCTATGGGAAGATGTCGAGTGATGGCTATTCAAATCGGGCGAGATGAATGGACGTAGTGATTGGTAGGTGCTACTGCGTTTTTGTATAATGTGAGATGAGATTTGCATTTGTCGGGAATTATTTTTTATAGATTTGCTTCGTGAAACATCGCTATATTTTATAGTACATCTTCGTCCGAATAATTAGAAATTTCTTCAAAATCACAAAAACGACCGCCCAACCACTCCTCCTTCCACCCACTTTTCACGCCTCTCCTATATAACAAACCTTTCACCCGAATCCCAAAACACACTCCGACATAGATCCTGCAATTTCTTTACCTACATATCAGATGCATCAAAATTCGTATGTATATAACACACACCGCCTCCAATTAACGATGACATACGTGGTTCGGTAGCGCAGCTCCCGTAAGATTCGTCCCTGCGATTAGCCTAAGCTGCTCGCGCGTTCTAAAACAGCTGTCGTCGGTGTCGGAGCCCGCGCGCACGCCTTATCGCACCTGCAGATCAGCTGGCGAACGGCGAGAAAAAAATAACCGTTTTAAAGCCAGCGTGCGTATGTCGTACCGTTCTGACTACGTACGTCATCTTATGTTTTTTTAATTTTGTGAATTTTCGTGTGTGTATAAAATGAAAAGTTACGGGAGTGTAGCTTCAGGACAGCGTAAATTAGTCTCAATTAATACACGAAATTAATCCTACAATTGAGGCATATTATTCTCTCAACCGCCTTCTCGGCACATTCAATTAGCGGTCTAAAATATATGGCCACATTATACAATTCCACTTATACCGTTATTACCCTCCCTTCCTCGAAATTTCCTTCCACAACCCAGAGGCCTCACGAAATCACCACTCGGCGATCGCTTCCACAAACAACCCCACCCACCGTCCTTCTAAACACACTCATCTCTCTCTTGCTCTCTTCTAACGGTAAATTAACGCTCATTTCCTCGTGTGCACGCGCGAAAAAGCCGCGGTCCCGCAATAGCGCGCCACCCCCGCGATTTGTCGCTTGCGTCACGGCGCCGCAGCCCGGATAAATACAACGTAGCAGCATGCATTGACACGCTAATGTCCGGGCATTTCGCGCGCGGCCGCCGTATGTGTGTTGTGTCACGGTTGCTGGGATGCGTTAGAGTTGTGGGTGTGTGTATACGCGTTTCCGCGCAGATGCGGGGAAGATGACAGTTTTTTTTTATGGAGGTGTGTGGGAAGATGTTGGGAGAACGAGGGTTCGCGGTGAATTGAAAGGTTTTTGTGTGTAAAGGTATCTTTTTTTTATGAAGCGTATTTTTATATAACGTTATATTTAAAGTGGATGTGAAAAGATTTTAATTGACAAATTGATTCGATATTTTTAATAAAATTTTACGGTAATGGAAAATACATTTTTGTCACTATATATACCCGAATAATGAAGGAAATTTCCAAAATTTCACGTGTTGATATAATTACAGAATGTCATTTTGCCATTACCGGTCACTTTTGATATATTCTGGAGTATGCACACGCGTGAACTAATTTAACGCAACGCGCAGCGTTTGATTGCATTAATGATAAAACATCATATATTATTGCAAAAGGTAAATTAGACTTTCTAATTCAGTTTCATAGAATACATTTCAAAATTTTCAGCTTTCTCATCTTCGCCGCGCACGCGAGTGTGTAGGCCAGAATGCTATTGTGTACGAAACTACGCGTAATTTTCATTAGGTAATCTTTTTCATACCTTTGTTGTGCATACACAGAGAGAGTGTAACAGCAAGTACAATATCGTCCTAGTGTGTAAATTGAAAAAACGTATTGTCAACAGGACGTCTCTCTTGCTGCGCAGAGATATAATGACAGCGAGGTACTATTGACAATGTCTACTGTGCGCACAGGGTTGTTAGAAATAATAGGGAATTGTTTATCTTGTCTGGAAAATTTTTTAAATAAATTCTTAATAATATATCTGAGCGAAAACTGTAATTATTACACTTATAAGTGAACGAATATTACTATAAACATAATTTCATTTTCAATTAATCAATTTTCATATACAAAATTATAAAATTCTCATAATAAACTTTAATAATTATTGAAGTTTAATTAAACTCAACCGCTTTTTTTCTCCAAAAAAACTCACTATTTCCACTTCTTCCCCAACCTTCTCGCCCACGGCCCGTTAAACAGCCCAAAAACCTCCGCTTCCTAAACAAATGTCACTTGACTCCCACTTAAAAGCCCAGCGGCCGGTCGTTTAATATATAACCCCAGGTCCGCTCGACCATTTAACTACCTCGAAACTGTCCCTCCTCCTCCCCCCGCACGCGTGCACACGCGCGAAACTAACTGTTCAGTCCTCCATCTCTCTCTCTCTCTCTCTTGCTCCCCTCCTTCTTCCTCGATGCACGGAAGCGTCATGCTCGGGGAAGCCGGAAGCTCAGCGACGGTTACGTTATTAACGAAAGTAAATCGCACCCGCACTGTGTGCAGCCGCATTGTGCCGGCAGAACGCGGCGGCTTCCGAGTTGTGTTTTTAGATAGCGCGAAAAATTTAGTCGTTAGGAGAGAAAGACTTTCACTTTCGAGGTTTTGCGGGCTCGGTGAGTGTAGAGGTGATGATGATCGATGCGGGCTTGATTCGGTGTGGTTTGGGGTTAGGTGATGTAGGGAGGAGAGGTGCTGATGCGAAACGTGGCGTGGGAATTTTTTGATTTCCTTGTTGTTTTGTGATGAGGTTATATTGTTGTTGTCTACTTTTATTCTATAATTGTCACGAGAAGTTGATATATTTCAATATTTTATGGCAGATTTTTTTTAGAAGCGAAAATGACGCAATAGAATGGGAAATGATAGTCCAACTAAAAATATTCTACTTTTCAACAGAAAAATATTATAACTGCGCCACTATAAACAAAACCTGAATAAAACACATATTTTTACAGTTAATTTCTCTTTACCGGAGTCTGCCCGTTCACTCCTATATCGCAAAATTACTCATCCATTCAAGAACCATTTATAGCACCAAACAAAAGACGCCACGTGCAGCCCACATTTTCAAAATTAATCAAGCACTTCACGGACCAATAGCCACTATCTCTCTGCTTTATACAACAATACGGACTTCCCGCGCGGGCGCGCTTTGAATCCCTCCATTCATACACGTATTACAAAACACGCGGCGGCCGATAGCGCCGAATTTCGACCGTTGAAACGCCGCCCACGAGGCTCGCGCGGCGATAAGGACGATAGAACGGCGACGCTATCGCCGACAGGATGAATGAATTGTGCTCTCTCTCTCTCCTCTGTATGTATGTGTGTTTCTCTAATATATATGTATGTGTGTGTGTATATATTCGTGGCTGTAAATCAGCTGGCGCCTCGAATGTTCCATTATACGGGGAGGCACCGCGTCGTCGTGGCTCGACTTATCGTCGTTTTTCGGCCGGATGAGTCGTTTCGCGTAAATCATAAAGCGCCGGATTATTCATCGCGGGGGTATAATTAATTTGGGCTTTTCGCGCGAGGGGCGTTGCGTTGTTTCACATGTGTGCCCGTGTGTGCTTTGTCGAGGATTAAGGAGACAAAGTTGTCGTTTCGGAGAGCGCGTCTCCGTTAGCTACATTATTTATGCGCGCATTGTTTCGCCGCGACGGAAACGTTTTACGGCCGGGTTTTATTGGTAAATAAAAAGAGCGCGCGCGCACGCGTACGGTTAAAGTCATTTTTCGTGTACCCTGGTCGTATAAAACGTCCGAGCGTGTTATTTTGTATTATTCTATAAGTGTGTATAGTAATTTACAGGATGACAGAGAAATCCCGAAAATTTAAGTGAGAAGAATTAGTCGCGTGTATAAAAAACACATTATTTGCATTGCACGCGCGCATAAAGAGGTATATATAAGGTCTCTTCGCTGGAACACGCGGGCCGTACATTAAAATCATTGTTATACACTCTTTTGATAAGAGGAGTTACGGCTGCTCCGTGTTTTTACAGCGGCGAGCGCGCAGTGAATTGTTGCCCGTTTTTTTTATCGCGCGCCTCGATTAAAAATAATGCGTGAAATCAAATTCGCTCGCTCGCGCGGTCTTGATTTCGTCCATGGGAATGACCTTGTTGACACGATTCTGCCGTATATATATATTAATAAAAGAACAAAATGTGGTTATGCGAGTCGCGAAGTATTTTAATGAAAAACATTTCTTCTTTAAATTACGTCGTTAAATAGTATTTTACGCGATTATTAAGTCATTTCTTTGATACGTCGTTTTTCATTTATTATCGGAGTTATTTTAAACGGTGATTCAAGACAATTTTTCCGCATATATGCCAATAAATTTAATGAGATTTCTGACCTTTGATATCTACAACGTATATATACGTTATAACAGCAATTTGTTACAGATTTGTGTGTCTTTATAAATGTTATTCTTGCTACATTGACAATAAAAAATTGCCTCTGTTGACAGTCGATCGTAACATTAAAATAACAACTGTATCCGATGACGCTCCCAACTTTTAATTGTTATAATAAATTTTCTAATAATCGTTTTTTAACGACTTTTTTTATTAACACGCGTGTCAATATTATAAAATAAAGCCACAAATCATTTTTATAATATAATTTTTAATTCCTCAATAAAAACCACAACACCTTTTCAGCTACCATCCGACGACATAACCATTTCACAGTATCAACCTGTGCAACTCTATAAATCACAAGAAAACGGCAAAATATTTCTCACGTATATATATAGTGCACTCTCGGTATATCAACTCGACACTCAATAACCGTCTCTCCCGGCAAAACGCGATCCTCTCTTCACCTCGCAAAAAAGCTCCCACCATCTCTCTCTTTTCTGCACTACACCAGAAGCCATCATCTCGCGTCCAAAAAAAAGAACACAAACCGACTACTGCAACATACTCTCCTTCGCTCTTCTCCTCTTCATCATCGATAACGGATCCATCGCCTCCGTTACACCATATAAATTATATACATGTATACGCACATATACTGAGCCGAGTTCGATCGAGTTACACTCGCCATAAAACTATACCCGTTCGAAAGTCTCTCTCGCGCGGGCTCCTCCAGAATTTCCAGATGTGCAGTTAGGTTAATGACACGCTGCCGCTGGCGGGCTCGCGCGCGAAACGGCCGGCCCCCGCATTGTTCGGAGGGGAGCAATTACGGGTGATTGCGTAATTAGGGGGACTGTGGCGCTCGCGAGCGGGAGAGAGATTTTTATACCCGGCCGCATTGTTCGTGGGTGTGTCTGTTTTTGTTGCTATTAGGATAGGTTCGCGTTCGGGAATTCGGGGTTATTGTCGTATAAGAGAAAGACTTGGGATACATACTAGGAATTATGCTGTAGGATATGTTAATTGCAATGTTGGAAGGAGTATCGTGAATTACGGTTACTCTGTTTGTTTTTCGTTTGGTATTCCTTTGCATTGTATGGTAAATTTTTCATTTCTATTGTAACAAATTAATGGCAAAAGAAAGAAATGTAAATTGGAATGTTCGTGACATCGTGTTAGATATTTTAATAGGCTATAGAAATGTTATATCTAAAAAAAATTTTAAATGAAACTCTTCACTACGTAGTAGTTCACCTACATTTCTCTCAGATTACTATTTACGTACTCCAGATTGATCGCGTTGGACTTTTGTATAACGGTAAATCTCATTAAGTATACGCGCGACGCGAACTCGTTGAAATAAGCAAAGTTTTCATTTAGTCGCAAAGTAGTAGGTACTCCAGAAAAAAGGTATACGTAGTTCTAATAGCACTATAGCTCCAGACTTTGTAATTTATCAGTCGCCGTATAATGTGTGACTTATCGTAATTGCCACTGTCGCAGCTACAATCAGTCAATTCTGGGACATATACATCAGACATCAGATTAAATCTAGCAGAGACTTTGGTACCATACATTATTTTTACCAGTGTAATTTAGTCGGCCGATGTTATCTGATTTTCAAAATACACAAACACACTTACCGTTGTTTACTCTATAACACTGTGCCAATCGTGCTTCTACGATTATTTTCATAAAATTATTCCTCGTAACAAAATCACATACCAAAATTAACGTCAACACCCGCCACAGCATATCCCTCCTCTGCGAAAATAAATCAACATCACGTGGCAAAACCCCTGAAATCCGCTACCAACAACAACGTAGCCGCACCCCATCGTCGTCCTTTCACAACGCCTGCAGCCTCCTTAATTAAGATTCATCCATTCTGCACCCACGCGTCTTCAACCTTCTCCCCGCGCGTCGCCATAGCGATCGCCACGTGCGTCACGCGTATGTATACACACGGGCGGAAGCACCTCTCTCTCACTCTCTTATATGCTACAACCCCTGTGAAGGTTATTTCCGTCGCGGCTCCGAAAATAACCTGCGGCGTCGCCCACGCGACCTGTCGATTATTCGAGGACTCCCACCGGCTCGTGAGGTTTTTCTTTTTCGCGAAGGAGAGAGTTCTCGCCCTCCCTATATAGGGGGAGAGACACGTGGGAGAGGTGTTGTGTCGACGTTGAGTGAGTAAGCGAGAGTGGCTTTTGAGGGATGTGTGCTGTGCTTGTACTGGCCATGATGGATGGCGAGCGAGCGAAATGATGATTAAAAGAGGATTAATATTTTTGTCCTTTCTTTTTCAAAGGAACTTGAAAGGTATAAAAATATAACGAATGACAAAAATTATAATATCTGGCGTATATAAATGTTATTCTTCAGTCTCGAGTATTTTGACATTTAACATTCGTTCCATCTTGTTCCAAACATCGTTATCCGAATGACAAATACAATGTACGCTCGGAAGGCAAATCACTTGACACGAATAATTAATGATCAAAAAGGCCCACGCGCTGTTATATTTATCGCAGAGTGCGGCGCCAGCGCTCGTATAGCCGTATCGTCTTCCAAATTAGTTTACGATAACCTCATGATTGTCATAAAATTTCTACCCGTCACGTCGTAATATTAAAAACATTTCTTCGTTTTGACGCAGTATATGCTTATAATCAGAATGTTTGTTTCGATTTCAATAATATTATATATCGTTGTTATTTTTTCTTTTTTTTTTAATTTCATCTTTATTCACATTTTCATAATATTTGCAATGCAACAAATTACCAGAAATACATTTACAATCAACTAATTTGCACTTTTTTCACTTTTTCCACAGGTGAACTGTACGTTGAGGACCTCGGCGAGCGCCGCACCGTCTCGATCCGCATGGGCTGGCTGTGGGTCGAGGGTACACCAATGCGGCTTGCTCTGCGCGCCCTGAACCTGCGCCAGGCATTGCCGAGCATCTGTCAGCCCCACGCGTTAGCCCTCGGCTTCACCCTCAGCAACACCCAGCGCGACACCATCGCCACTTTCTGGGTAAGTCGACAAAAAAAGAAGAAATTTCCGTTTTCCCATCGTTCGAAAGTCGTTAGGGATCGATTACGGGGAAGATGAGGTGTTTTGAGGAAAAGAGATGGCGGTTGGTGTATGCTGATATAATTGTGGGAAGAGAATACGGGTTGTAACTGTGAGTCATGGTGTAAAAGAGAGAAGACGTTTTGGGAGATAAGATAGAGAGATAGAAGTTTTGCGCGAGGAAGAATTTGCCGTGTGTGATTTTTCTTGGCAGAGGGGAAATGTGAAGTTTATTTATAGTGGAAAGTATAAAGTATGAGAATGGTCTGGTTATTATATTTTATTAGATGACCTAAGCCGCGTATTGTAGTGCAATTATCAGACCACAATTGTCCCTGTAATTGTTGAACTGTATATAGAACGGCTTCGCATGGAACTAGAATGGTCATAAAATTAATTCAACATGACTTATACTGCACTCACCCTTTTTCTTACGTGTTCAGTCCTAATTTACATTCGATTTCAATATTAGATCGTAATAATAATTGTAATACACGCGCGCGATTACGCAATCGCAGGAATGACTAAGAAAATCGCGCCGAGACTCATTAACGTGAATCATTTTTCTGCAAGCGATATTATTATTGCTTTCTAGAAATAAAATGTTTTTGATGTTTCCGGTGTACTTGTGTTATATTAGTTGCGCAACAATTTCCTTCTTGCAGCTAATATTGACTAATTAAAATAAGATAAAAGTAATTTTTACGATGGTCAACTCATGGGCGTATAGTGAAATATAGAATCTGGTCATCTGTATTCATAATTATTTTACATGAGAATAAAGCTGATATTACTGGGTATTAAATAATAATTTACGTTTCTACTACGAGCTAATCTTTTTTGTATTGAATATATAGATACGTGACGTAATGTGTTTCATATTCAATTATTATACCAGCGGAGAAATATTATATAAGTTTAATGACTTTCAGATTGAGATATCGTGCTTGGAAAAAAAAAGTTAAAAGTCATCTTTTTGGCAATCTCTCGAAATGAATTTTTTATCATTATTATCAGGTAGTCGTGTGTCGTTAATATGCAGTTTATATTAAACAGTAATCATTGTACCTATATATTATACACTTGGCTATTTTCCCAGCTATATACAATGTGCAGAGGTTAAGTAACCCGTGAAATATTTAATCAAAATTTAATCATCACGATTACAAGTAATGCGCATTTAAATGCACCTTTGATATTTGTATATACCATCTAACACACACTTATATATACATATAGTTACGTAGCATTCAATCAATTCAAAGACCGCGTCTTTATCTCCCGCCAAATTACGATTTAATCATTGAAAATCATCGTACGAAAGAAAAAACTTGACCCAACGATCACACGAATGAAATTTCCTCCTCAAGTAACTTTACTACTTTCCACACTGCACACTTTTCCTCAAAACCACACTTACATCTCCTCTCTTTCACCCGCAACAAAGCGAGACCGTAAACAACAAAACGCGCGTGCGTTACCCCCGGCTGCAGCGATTGCGCATTGCGAGCGCGAGCCAACTACACACAACACGCGGAAGATTTTTCCCTATCTTTCTTTCTCGCGGATTCCTTGGCCCGACTCCAGACGCGCGAACGCGGAATCTGGAATGTCGATGGGAAAAAGGCGCGCGAGAGAGACAATGGCGCAGGTGTGGGTGGGCGGGGGGCTAATTGTATAGTGGAAAATTGGGAGACAGGAAGAATGCGTGTGATCGGGCGGGTTTTTGTTTTTTTTAGGTGTAACGTAGGTACTGTACGAGGTTTCGTAGAAGCGGTGTTGTGTTGTCGCACGGGCGAAGAGTAGTGTGAGATGATTTTGAAACTGTTGGAGGAAGTGTGGCTTGTTACGGTTCAGTGTGTAACTCGATCGCATCTTGGACTATTATTTGGTTTAATTAAAAGAGTTGCAGGTGAATTCAGTTGGTTGCGTGTTTTTTATTTTAATTAGATAAAACATTTGTTGGGAAATTAAAAAAAGAAAAATCCATATAAAAGTTAAACGTAGTCAAGTCAATATTAATCACAAACGAATTTCGTGACGTTTCTTTTTTACGAGTTTTCAATTTAAAATCTCATTTCCGCAGGTAAGCATTGTCTTTTAAATTATTCAGATTTTCAATTTGAGAATCATATTTTCATGTCAATAATAAAGGAACCACACTTCCTCCTTTTATTGCAAAGTAAAACGCTCACTATTTCAGCGCATTTATAACTTACCAAAATGTCACTTCAGTAGCTACAAAGCCAAAGACCATCATCACCCTCTCTTATTTATTTTAGCGAGCGTAAATAAGAAACCGCATTATTTATATCATATCGAGTGACAAAACAAACCATCATCGCGCTGCCAAAACCAAAACAAAGCCTTGCGAAACTTCTTTCTCTCTCAAAGTCATTCACCCACACGTTACAAAACACTGACAAATCGCTTGGCGGCGGCTGCTGCGTCGGCGCAACGGTAAAAACTTCTCTCCACCGTGCGGCTGGCGCACAAAAGCCATCCATTCCAGCCGAAATAATCTCACTCTCTCTCTCTCTCGCGCGACCTCTTAATCTCCGCCCACGCGCGAAAACCGCAACAAAGGCGTCGTTGCGCGCTAGCGAAAAGGAAAGGGCGATTCTAGCGGAGCATAATTCTCTCGCGTAATTGCATGCAAATGGGAAAACACTTTCACTGCGGCGCGAGCAGCGGCCCGTTAATTAAAAGTGCACGCGCACGTGGGAGATGCATTTTTCTTTCTCGTGTCGGATGAACGAGATGATGCGCTTTTGAGAGGATCGCGGAGATAAGGCGGAAGGAAGGTGTGTGTGGGATTGATGCGGACGGTGGTAATGAGGTGATTTGAGCGCACGCGGGGGGTAATGAGAGTAGGTTTGTTGCCCGCTCGTAGACGTTTTGATTATATGATTGTGCGCGATTGAAATCTCTGTGCAGTTTGTGATGGAGGAGTTGCTTGTTTCCTGGATTAGGTTGTTAGACAATTAAGTTCTGGATTAACAGATTTTGAGAAAGATGGATGATGTTTAATTTAATTAATAAAGAGGTCGATTTTATCCTTATGAGCGGTATACAATGGCGCATTGTTATAATTCATTATGGAACAATCGTGTTTTTGTATATTAAAAAATTGACTAAAGTATACTACTTTCTCAGAATTTTGTTCACTTGGCTACTCAACGAATAAATCCATTTTAAAATAATTGTAGCAGGTAGTAACACATTTGTGCAGTTTAATTGCTACAAGGCCCCAAAACGGAACACCGTAAAAAGCCAACGTCGACACATTCCGGTCTCAATCTTGCGGTTAATTGATCTCTAATTGAATATTAATCACTTCTCAAACCTTTACATACCAGAACACTCGGTTCTATTATAACAGCCGGTTGGCCGACGAAAATCACCGGCCGCCGCAATATCAGTCCAAATCTCCTCACTTTCTCCTCCACGCGCTGCACGGCGCTGCTCTTATCCGCGCCATCTATACACGGCGCGCCGCCTAGGAACAATTCAATTAATTGCCTCTGCGCGCGCTTAACAACCCGAACACGCAGCCGGCCGTTTGAAATTCACGAGCTCGCGCACTATACGGCTGCATCTTCCTGTTCTCCCACGCGCCTGAGTCTAGGAGAGGTCCTTAGCCCCTGTACGCCGCAAGGACGTTCGCGTATATGTGTGATGTGCTCAATGGTCGAAAATCGAGTGTGGCTATTGTGTGTGGGTGAGTCATAGGTGAGAGAAGAATGCACGGTAGTGGCGGTTGTTAGGCATTGATGGGATTTTTATACTTACCTGCGCGCCGGTAACAATGATTCGTTTGGCGGTTAGGGAATGAGGAGGTGGAGGACAATGATGGGGCGGGGTGTGGATATGTTTTTGGCGCGGCGGATTCCAGAGTCTTATAAGTGTCTTTTGTAATAGTTGTCGTGGAGAGATATTTTTAAATATAATGAAAGTTCTTAATTACGCAATTTTTTGTTGAAAAACATAACATTGAAAATTGTATGACGATATACTGATAATTTAAAGTTTGCCCGGAATAATTAAAGCTAAGAAAATAGCCATCTTGAAAACAACATTTTTATACCGTCCTTTGATTTTAAATTCACCTAATTAGCAGACGTTCAGCTGCTTTCCAGCTGCCGCCAGGCTCACTCACATTTATACCTCTTTCCACAACTGCATTTCTCCTCGAAAAAAAAAATCATCCGGGGCAAATAACCGCGTCGGATTAAACTCCATTTTTAACAAGGTTCTCCCCGATAATTTAGACATTACGTACCCACCTTTCCATAAAATCGTTACGTCACTCCCACGAGCTTCGTAATACCCACCACACACGAGTCTCTCGCCCATTACAAACGCATTATCCCCCTCGAAATAAAAACGCTCTCCAACCTCTCTCGGGCTAATTAGAATCCTATCCCCCCATACCATCTCCCTCGCTCGCATATCCATATATATATATATATATATTCCATAAACGCTGCAGTCGCCGCGCGCGGCTAAAGGGAATATAGCGGCGGCGCTATCTCGACGTCCAATCATCGGCTTATAAAATCCAATACGTACGTATATCTTGAAGAGCGAGACTTAACGAAGCGCGGAATCAGGCCAAACGGATTAAAAGCACGCCTTGTGTGTGTGTGTGTCTGTACGTATATCCAATAAAGAAAAAAAGTGCGCGCAGGCGGATACGCGATCCCGCGGAACACAATCGATCTGCATAATTAGAACGCGCGTCGAGGGCTCGTGTATATGGTGCAGCAGCAACAGCACGCGAGAAGGCATCGGCCGCTGTGTTAAAGGTTTTCGCGCGCGAGTATAGTAATAGGCTGTTGTAAAGTGTGAGCTACGAGAGGGTGTATCGAGCTAGCGCTTGTAGAACGAGGAATTTATTTTTATTGGGAAATTCAGACGATAAGAGGGTTTCCGTGAACAGCTTTGCTCTTTTCTAGGTTTGAGGTTTCTAAGTAAACCGCAGAACATCGTGTATTGTTGATCGTTATTAATTTTGTAACGTACTATTTTATGTGGTGGATTTGAAGTCGTCTTCTTCATATACGCTACTTATTGCCGTATGAGCGTATGAATAAAAGTTACCTAATTTTCAGCTGATATTTTACTTGAAATTCCGAGATTATGCCTGCGCCTTGAAAAGGGAATATTATATATTAATTATTGTTACTATAGGTAACTCGGTAAAAGTATTCCTACACCTATTAATGATACTGCAACATTTTCCTCTTCAAAACTTACCTAATCAACCGTCCACATAAAATACTAAAAAATCGTCTAATTTCCCATAACTTGAAAAAATAATACATCTTCGTGGAAGAAGCGCCAAAAGTCATTCGGTATCGACGAGCGCAACTTTCACGCGCGAACGCCCGCAGCGGCGGCGGCGGCTTTGAATTTTTTCAATTAATCATCGGCGGTTCAACGATTTTCTCAACAAACAGCCGCGCCAACAGCTTTCACGGCGCGCGCATATGCACGTCCAATTTTTTCGCTTAATCATTAGTTAAATATTTTCGCGGCTTGCGCGAGACCGCGAGAGAAACAAAAATCCTCTCCGCGTGTATAGTATAATGTACCAGTCTCGCGTTGCTGCAGCAAAACCGAACTCCGCGCTTTGTCCGAGGCCGAGACCGCAGAGAAAGTTTCGCTTCCGCTGTAAAATAATAATCGCAATGGATGCACTTATACATAGATTTTTCATATGTACATATATACACACACACAGAGAGATGTATACATTATACGGCTCGACTTTCAAATCGCGCGTCTCATGGTCAACCGCAGCGACAAGATTAATCGCCGCTCGAGCGGCCTGTTGAGATAATTAACGTTAATTATATTGCCGATTCCTTTTATTATCATTATAATGCGCGAGCGAGCGATGCTTAGGAAGCCGGCGTGGCGTTGCGCCATCTGCTTATTAGGGCGTACGAGAGGCGAAAAATAATTGCTTTTTTCCCAGGCACTGCGCCTGCACTGCTGCCTATATGTGCACGCGCCTAATGACTTCGACACTTTTAATGCCGTGTAATTCGGAGAGTTTTCAGGTGAGTTTCGCGGGCCGCGGCCCCGCGAGCTATGAAAAATGATTCATGACTCGCGCTCTGGATTTATGGCGGATAGGTTTAATTAAACTCGCGGCCGGGGGGAATTTTTACCGGCGGCGTGTGAGTCTGCGCGTTTTTTGGCGTGCAGTAAAAAGTCGAAGAGCATGAATGTTAAGTAATACTCGTTTCGGTTCGTTATGACAGGTGTAATAACATGGATTGATTTTTTATAGATTTTGGTGATCAAGTTTTATGGGATCTAGTTAAAATTACTACAAGAAAGTTCAATTTCAAAGTTAATGCTTGTGCTGGAATAATTTTCGCTCAACTGCACTGAATAAACAGATATTTACGATTAATTATTTTCCACGTTAGTTTTGACAATTAAAAGTAGCCGCCCTTCATGAATTAACTTCTGCCAACGCACCAACTTTATCATGTTGTTGAAACGCTACAGTCCCACCAAAAAGTTACTTCTCGCCCCCCGAGCGCATCATCAACTGCCGATGGAACGTTAGCCGCGACCTCCAATTTAAACTTGGCGCACCCGTATAAATGAATCAGAAACATTTGCGCCGGAATCACGCCACACAGCCGAACTAACTTCATTCTGCAGAAGCGAACAGAGCGAGGCACTTGCGCGCCAAAAGTTGCCCTCATCGTTCGAGATCTAGTGTACATTGAAACTTCTCCGCCCACTCGCGCTTGCACACACTAGCCAAATCACACAATGGCAACTGTGTGTGTGTGTCGAGAGCCCGGCAAATTGCTTTTCTCGAACTTCATTGCGCACTACGACGTTTCAATGAGCTGGGTTTTGTAGACTCTAGTGAAAAGCGCATTTGGAGTAATTTATGCATTTTGAAAAACAAAATATCGCTGCTTTGGTTTTCATGTTTATTTAGTTATGGAAATCAAGTTTCTGTATATAATTGCTGCAATTTTGATTGAATATTTTATTAGGACTTTCCACCTCATTGTTGACTAATTAAATTATTTAATGCAAATAACCTTATGTAATGCTAAGAATAAATTTGTTTAAATAATGATGTTTTTCAAAAGAAGAATATTTGCATTTTCATGAAACTTATATAAATTGAAATTCGTCCCGTAAAATGGTAATATGGTGAAAGTGCCAATACGGGCATATTTGACAAATGGTTGATAATTATAGTGTGATATTTTTACCGATCACTTTCTTCAAAATATTACTTCGATTATATAGAGAATAAAGTGCTGAATCTTTTACCTTAATTGCTTTAAATTTGGTATATCATTACGTATTATTATGTTATAGATGATTAAGTTGTGTGCCATAAGATTAATTGTCTTCCATTAAACTGGGTGCTTCTTCCAAAGATAAATGCTCAAAATTAATATAATCGATATTTTTTTATCGATAAATGTTTAATAGAAAAGATCCATCAGACATATAATTATTAGAACTCTGTTTCGTACGCAGTTAGAAAGGTTGTACTTTTAAAGTATATTTTATCTTCGATATTATCGATAACTATGGTTGTTAATAATTTATAGGCTACAATCATCAAATAAATTAAATCAAACGACATACTTTCTATTTCCAATCATAAGATAAAATTTATAATACAACACATCATTTTCTTTTGTTTCAGGCGGACACTGAGCCAACCTGGTGGTCTTGGGTGCGCGCTATTGCCGCGGAGATCGTACGGCAGACGCCGTTCCGCGCGCAGCGCTGTCTCAACTTTCTGGAGATCCTCACAACCTGTCCCCGAGGTCCCGTGCCTCTGCCCGACAGTCCCACCGACCAGCGTCGTCGCTCCCGCAGCGAGCTGCGTTGCTGGCCCACAAGCACGGACCTTGCCACCGAGATGATCTCTAGCGACGTGTGCACATCAAATCTCCTCGATGAATCCCGGCGCAGAGCTCGCAGCGAACTTCGTGGCCCCTGGTCCGGCCATTCCAGCGATGAGGATGGCAATGGGATGGTTATGGCCAATGGCGAGGATAGGGGCTGTAGCGAGAGTAGCGAGGCTAGCGATGATAGTCTACCGTATGGAGGTGGAATTTGTAGGTCGAGCGTGGATTCGGTCGATTCAGGGGTCGCGGTGTCGATTACCGAGGTGACGACTAGAGAACAAAGGATGCAAAGGTACAAGGAGGCCAGGAGGAGGGAGAACGAGGCTAGACGGAGGCAGGTGGTCGAGGAGGATCTCAGAAGAAGGAAGGCTGACAAAACGACTGCCGCCGAAGAAAACAACAACGATATCGGACCCAAGAGTAGTTCTAAGGTACGGGGAAGGTTGTTCGCTAACGACAACGATGGTATCTCTCCTATTAGAACTACAAGGGAATCTCCTGTGCACAGGCTGATGTCTGCGACCAGAATCGAAGACACGACTGTTGAGAGATTGCCGCCTGTGAAGCCACTCAACGACGTGTCTTCCTCAGTTAGGTTCGAAGATACTAGAACGCAGGACGATAATAAAAACAATAACATCCACGAAAGGAACAATCATCACAACAACAACCTGACAAACGGCACAACTAAACCTGGCATCCTAAGGACTGAAGGCAGCGAGCGCAGGAGCAGGCCTAGAGAGCGCCGAAATGTCCGTGAGAGAGCACCAATGGTCTCCTTGCCCACCGTCATCACAAACAACAACGTGAACATTGAGACACTAAAGGAGCGTAGAGAAAGATTGGGTGCCACTCCAATCAGATTTCCCGAGATTGTTGTCGACTCTCCCAAATCTGGTATGATGACCACATCTCTCTCGATTCTGCGCGATCCACCCTGCGAGGAAGATGTAGCCAGGTTGTTGGAGAGATGCCAGAGGGTCGACCACTACGTACCCGTGCGTGAGAAATTAACGCTGTTCGAGTCTCTGTCGAGGATGGGTGGTCGTCTGGCCAGGAGCACAGAGGATCTTGGCAGGTCCAGCTCTAACCCAAGTCCCAGAGGAAAACAGAGAGCCAGGTCACTACACGATCTCAATAGGGGTGGGTCCAAGTCCATGCCGGTCAGGGAAATGTGCAGATTCTTCGAGACGGGTAAGCCAGAAACTGCAGTATCGGCGTCGATGAAAAAGGACCTGACCAGGACGAGGTACAGTGACTTCGGGATTACGAACTATGGCAAAGGTCAGCCTTGGAAGGATCCGCCGAAAAATCCTAACGCGCCCTGCATCAGGACGTCTACCAGAAGGAAGAACTATGCCAAATAATGATGTCGTTGTTGTTCTTTGTTTCTGTGAATGCGAGCTTTTCACTGTTCTATATACCCTACGATGCGAATTGTGTCTATGTATAACTTTTGTCGGTTAATGGGTCATTGATGTCTAAACAGGGAACAACCAATGGTTATTGTGAATTTACTTTGATAAAAGCTCGAGTTTGAGTTGAATCTAGTTCTCGTATATTCGATTTGGTTAAATAAGGTTTAGACCTACGAATATTAATCTATTGGATCTGATTTAGAATAATAGACTGCTGCGAAAATTTATGTTCCTAATTACGATAAAGCGACTTTTGGCTCGAAATAACCAGATTGAATTAAACGTGGTCTTGATTCAGCTGAAATTCAGAATCGCATCCAATCTAAGAATAGTTGGTAAATTTGCAATGTCTGCAAAATAATTGTTTTGTGGTTTCGCTTTGAGGAGTGACTCGGATGATGCAGCAGAAGCGGAGAGATATTTAACATTTATATGCGGACTATTGAATACTGCTTATTTGACTATTTAAGTGCAAATCAGTCAGTTTTTCTTGTGTTTTGTGCTTAAAGTGGCCTTGTTTATCATTTTTATAAAATGATAATTCTTCTGCTGTGTCGTCGCGATGATATTTGCTGTGAAATTAATGCATATAATACTTAGGTGCTTTAGTTGAGAGATATTTTTGTTTATTCGCGCGGTACGTCTACGGAGTTAATAATTATTTTGCGAAATCAATTCCTTTGACGGATAGTCAGACGTTTAGAACGGTAAATGAAAGGATTTTCGTACAATGGGCCCCATGAGAACGTGCATAAAGGCGGTGCAATTAGCCTCTCACAATGAGAAAAGCATATTATACCCCTCATTGGGAAGTCGGCTCTATTCTTCAAAACTATATGATCATTTGTTATTGTAATTGCGCTTTTCTCAAATATCGTAATTACCGAGCTCATTGACAGCCACGTGTGAGACTTTTCATAACGTTTTCCTCGGTATTATTCGCGTACTTCGTAACAACTTTTTCACCTTTATGCGGTTTTCCTCGCGATTGAAATACACACACATGCGTACACAACAAAAGAATGTAAGAAACTTGATGAGGTTCGACGATACAGTTGTTTACGCGAAGTAATTATTAATTATATAGACGTGCTGGCTTGAGTAAACGGCAGTTTTCTAATTTGTAAGTATTCAAACAGCTGTTACGCCTGTTTACGTTGCGTTAACGATGAATGCGTGTGTATTTTGTATAGTCCTGAGACGATGAGAAACTTTGTTATTGAAGAAATTACTCTTGAGAGATTTTGAAAGAAAGATAAGTGATAGCAAGCGAGAGTCATCGAAATTAAAAATTGCGTAGTTTAATTATATGTCGTGAATTCGGTCAAAACTAACTTTCGATTAGTCTAAATTAATCTGTGATGCTTTTTTATTTCTGTACATTAATTGTTGCGTTGAATTCTTTATAAGAATAACAGAAAACCAGCTTTTGGCAATCGCTATTAACGACTGTAATTAAATTACGACAATTACCGTCACAATTGCGTTTCCACTAAACAAAAAACAAAAAATTCGAAAAACTCTAAATGTTAAAAAAAAAAACATACTTGAATGTTTATTTATTACAAACTATATGATTCGTAGCAACTCGTGCACGTCCTATTTATTACCCCCAAAAACACAGAAAATTTGTTTGACACTTGGAAATGATACTTGTGATCGTCGCGCTCTCGTCACACAGATTCCGTGAAATATTAGCCAATATTTGTACCCAACGCGTGAAATCGATTCTGAACGTGACCGAAAAGTCTCCCTCTCTCTAGCTCTCCTCTTCGCGGAGGTCGTTAATCAGCTGGACACACGCGGAGCAATTAATCGGCTTGGAAAGGAAAAAATGAATGCGTTGCACACACACATACACAGAGACGCCGCTGAGGTGAAAGTCGATGCTCTGCTAGCGCGTGCAAAGAAGTGCGAACGAGGATGAGGTTTTTGATGGGAAATTAATGACGCTGGTAGTTACTTTTCGCAGTGGTTGGGTTTCGCTTGTTAGCCGCGTGATCTCGCGGTTTTTTTCCTCATTCGCCGGTATCACGAAACTACGGTTCGCATCTTCATAAAACAATCACTGTAAATTTCTAACCATTAAAAAATCATTTCTTTCTGCTCCAAGAAAAACGTTGATCATGATTCATTTACTCGGAAACTACCGAAGATGCGACAGACGGTCGTCGAGTGAAACCTACCACGAGCAAACTACAAAACGGCGCGCGCGCGCATGGCCGTGAAAATTGGCAAACAAAAAGGGTAAACACCAGAGAGAGAGGGAGACAGACGCGAGAAAGCGACGACGATGACTGGGCGCGCGCACTAGGCGAAATGGAAATCGCGCGACGCTCGGAGACAATCGAATGCAAGTGGCACGGCCGAGAGTTCGTTAGCTCAAGAGAGAATGAGAGAGAGAGAGAGGAGGAGGGGAAAAGCGTCGTGGATCATTAGGCTGAGGAATTTCTGGCGACGGTGTGGTCGACCTTCGGAGCGACACCACTGCCCGATTTTGGAGTGGTGCTCCGGCGATGGTGATGATGATGACTAGCGGGTTCTGGATTCTTTCTCCAAAGTGGACGATCGGTGTTGCGTTTCAGGTCTTTTTTTTCTAGATGTTTACATTTTATTGAATTAGCGGTGTAAAAGAGCTTAACGAGATTTAGCAGAAGTACTTGATCTTTTATTTATATTTTTTTTTTATAATTTGTATCATTCTGCGCTCTTTTTAGAGTAAAAACATCTATTTGATTATAAAATGTCATTTTTTTTCATAATCGTGGTTTACAACACATCTGAATAACGGGAACAACTCTCAAAGCAAAAAAAAAGTATCAATAAATTACGAATAAACAGAAAATTCTAACGATTAACGACGCTTCAGCATTTATCAGAACCATTTAATCACGAGCAGCGCATACATCGCAAACCGCTGTTTACACGTGAACCGCGTCGTGTATATCGCCTTTCACAACCGCAGCCGATCCTCCACGCCTCCCAGATTCCATAGATTAGAAAACAAAATCAAGGCACAACCTTGCATACCCAGCAGCGCGCTTACACACACTCACGTTGTACACGATTCGCAGTTACTCGACCCGGAAAATCTTGCGCGCTCGCGCAGCTGTTGCCCGCTTCCTGCGCGCGAAATGCTCATTTCCCGTCTCTCCCTCTCTCTCTCTCCCTTGTACGCACTTATACACGCGTGTACGAAGCGTAATCGGGTCAGTCAGTCAGCGCGCACTCGCGCGGCATCCGCAATCTTTCAATTCCGCGCTCGCGGCCGATTTGTCTTTCTCGTTTTCCTCTCCCGGCCGTGCGGTGGTTTTTTTCCCCTACGGCGCGGAGACGTGAGTTATGGGAGGGACTGGAAATAGATCCGGGGATATAGGCTCGGAAAACTGTGTATTTGAGTCTGCATGTGTGTGCGTTTTTTTGAGCGGAAGGAGGCTCTCGTTTCGCTGGTAATAATAGGCTATCGGACTCCAAGATAATAATAATAATAATTATTATTATTATTACTGCGATATTTATTTTTTTTTTGTTCGAAAATTACGAAAATTAAGCGTCACTCTTGCATTTGCCATTTTTTTTTCGACGAAAAGAGAGAGAAAATTAAAGATAAAACGACATATATCTGTATGTGTAACTTACATGTGATGTCCTGCGAAATTCTCGTCTGTATTTATTTATAAACGTATATGCGTATATGTAAAGCCGCGTGTGTGGTCGGTGCATCATCTATACGTGCGACACACGCGCGCCTTTTTTGTTTGTTAATGCCGATTGTTAATATTTAATATATATATACATATTATATATATCCCGTTTTATACCATGTGTGTTTATATTTGGAAAACGAATTATAACAATGCATCCCCCCACCCCTAGCGACGCGTTCTCGACGATGCGTCGATGCGAAAAAAAATTAGCGGCGATTCTCACGTTATAACGGCTTATTTTTGTATATTTGTATATCCTTCCCCCCTGCTGGAAATTAGAATGCTAGTGAAAGTATATATGTGCGTATAATATATACACGATATGACAATGCGCGCGCGTATACGTAGTAGGTGTGCATGTGTAATCCAGTCGACTGCTGTAGCCTTATAACTCGTTGTGTAGATCATAACCGCTCATGTTGTAAAATATACTCATCTCTTATTTAAGTCGCACTCATTATTTAAGCACCTCGTGTATATGGAACTGCGCTTGAGTCGTAAACGAGATGGAAAGAATAAGAAGAAGATATAGAAGTGTCTCTAGATTATCGGAATTTATTAATCGAATGTAGATCGTAGCCGAGAGAGAAAATTGTATATATATATGTTATATTCGTCTAATTTGTACGCGAACATTGAAAGATTTAGCGCGCGAGTGGAGGGAAAAATTAATTGGGCGATAACTGTTGTTCATGAATCGTTTGGTTCTGGCAATCAAACCCAATCGCACATCCCATTAATTAATTTACTCGTCTCGGAGTGAAGAAGCGATTCGTTCACCGTCATTACACACACATCATGTAGTATTCGCAAGCTCGCCCAAATTTTCTTCCCTCCGACCCGCCGGCACACCATTAACAAACGAAACGAATAAGTAAATAATCGAATATAATCGACGAAATATAAAACAAACGAATAATAATCCCGAAATAATAAAGGAAAAAAATAATAAAAATAAAATAAAAAAAAACTATATCGTATTGTCGCGCGTGTATTCTACGAGTCGACGGTCGTTGTCGGCCGTTCGCCAAAGAGGTTCTCTAGTCCCTCGCGAGTCTGAGACAAAACTATAAACGAAAAGATAAAGATGAAGAAAAGAAAAGAAAAAAAAAAACGAAAAAAAAAGAATGAGCGCTTTCACGTTATATTATTACGCTCGCGCATCCTCATACTACATCCCCCCTTTCCCATTCACATATATGCGTGTGTTAGTGTGCATGTAAATATCTCATATATGTATATGTTTCTATGTTATTAAAAGAAAGGTATACGTGATATAATGAAAAAAGCGATATTGCGCGCGTGCGCAACCGATCGAGACAGACGAGCAGCGAGCGAGTTTGTATTTGTATTTACGTTTGTTATACTGTAATAAAAAAGGGACGAATAATAGCCGTTATATAATCAAAAGAAGCCATTTGTTTTTTGTCATTTTTTTCCGACCTACCTTTCCTCATATCCTTTGTTCTTTCCCATGCGAGATACTTAATATACATATCTGAATTATATAATCTTCTTTGATAACACTAAGGAATGTATAAAGTGAAATGTTAATATATATCTGATGAAATTGAAATTCTAGTGGTAATAAATAGACGAGGGGAAAAACATGTTAGATAAAAGGTAGTCTTCCTTAGCAGTAATTAGTATACACATTGTACGATGAAACGAAGGGACATTAAATGATCCAAACGACTTTTTATGTGAATAAATTATACACGCTGGGAATCAATTTTTAAAGAAAAATCAATCTATCATTATTAGTCCACGCGGGTAAATGATACGGTAAGAGGCGGCTATTAAGTGCAGTTATGGTCCACTTTTTCAAGTAGTCATAAAGTATATGCCTTTTGAAAAATTCTGAATGGAGCGCGTGCGTCTTACCGTCGGTTCAGTATACGTGCAGGCAATGTAATACTTTAATTAATCGGCCATTGTTTTTATCGGTATATTAGCTGATTATTATGTGTGGAGCGGAATATTTCTATAGACAATCGTTAAATTCAATATTTATGATCTTAACTCTATTAAAAGCCATTCTCATTAAGATTTTTCATTCTTTTCTCAATAAACTTTTGCACGAATAATCGTTACCAGAGGATAATGCCGTTTCAGAAATCTAATGAATACACGGTAAGTACGTGAATTTATTATGTCTCAAATAACACATTAACAAAACCTCTTGATCGCATTACAATGGACCACCTTATAAACTATATGTTAAATTTCTTTTTTATTACCCGCAACAATCTATAAAAGATCTACATTAAACGGCCTCCCACACCTCTAACAATAATAATTTTCTCCTTGTTGCCTCCTCTCGCCGCTGGTAGCCGTCAATTTTTCCGATCGCTCGCGCGCGTCCGACTCTCATTTCACCACTTCTGCAATAAAGCTTTCGATAAATATATATCGTTACCTCGTGTGAAACCCTCGCGACGCACGCCTTCTTTATCGCCGCGATTCTCGCGAAGAAAACCGCCGCCGTGGCACGCGGTTACACCATTAATTAAGACGAGTTTTGCCCGCCGGCTCGCTTCCCAATTAATTGTGCCCGTCGCGCAAGTGTAGTTTTCACTTTCTATGGTTTTTAGGCGGAGGTTTTTATGGCGTTATTCGTGGTACACGCATGAAAGACTACGCGGAATTTACGCGGTTGCAGTCCGAGTTTTTTTTTCGTGTATAGTACGCGAGGATGGGCGCACTCTCGCGTCTACGGTCGGCTTGCTTTGTGTACTTTACATTCGGTTTCTTTTTATTGTATTAGAAAATTTCGAATACATACTTAGCCGTACATTATATTCTTTCTAAAAATAGGGAAATTTATATGTGCATAATATACGATGAGGCAAGCGCGGGGCGTGTTTGTTAAAATTTCAAGGACGCCCGATTCGAGCTGAAATTGAAATAGCCCGTGTGGAATTATTAGTATAAGCTGAAGCGCGCGCGCACGTGAAACCATATGTTTGTTTTTAAAAGTAACGCTACGTTAAATTACTGGGTTTACGTAAAATTTATGCAACGAGGAGTGTGCGCTGTTACGCTAAGCTGCCTCGAACTAGCGCGCGCATTGCACATCGCACAGCGCAAATATGCGAGAGAGCCTCGCGCGTATCATTTCGATTTGCTCATGCGAGAGCTATCCCTTACAATGTTTGAACTGTGGTTGGAATTTTGAAGATTGTTAGTTTAGGATAGATAACGTGAAACCTATAGGTAGTGTATGCACTACCAATTCTATTGATACTAGGATCATGGAAAAGTAATTTCTATTGTGAAATCACTTTGTTTTTATTATATAGATTTTAAAAAGCGTTAATTTTAATGCTTTAAAACATTAGAAAGTAAGTAAAAACATTTAGAAATATGAAAAAAAAAAAATTTGTAAGGTCTGCAGAATACATTCCATGGAAACCACTCGTGTTCCTATGGTAGAAATGTTTACCAAAAACTAGCTATTTTTCAGTTAACTTTATGGCTAAAAAACTTACATTGCTTGTATTTCATAATTATGTATCAATTCGACCTAATTATGGCATTTACACTTCATAAAATATTTTAAGTAATAGTATAACTTTTCGATGAATTATATTATTTTTATACATTATGATTTTTGTTAAAAATGCTTCCATTTAATTAACACGTTAGCTATAAAATATGATTTATTTTCTACCAGGGTTAGAATATAACGTTATACTTCATTTGTTAGAATTTTTATACAGCTTTTTTTAAACGAATTCGAAATTGTAGCTAGCTTAAAACTAAATAGTAAAATCCACCATCGACAAAACAAATTCTAAAAGAATTCAGCCACCTCTCGTCTAATCATGTTCGTCACGATCTACCAACTCACGATTCGTGAAACCCCCGCCGAAACAGAAAATTCCAGCGCTATACTCTTCCTGATCCTCTCGTTACGTGTATACATACATATCCCACACCTACCGCGTTATACACCCGTTCCCCGCCGCTTCCCGCCCGGTATTCATGCATGCCTGCACACGCGCTTTTCGAAACTTTCGCGCGATCCCCCTCTAATTGACTTAATTGCACTTTTCGAGGAACGTGTACCTATATCACTCGCACGCGCGCATCGCTCTTATCGATTTGATTTGTTTCCCGCTCGCGCCCGCATTTAAATATAATACCGTCGCCGTTGCTTTGTAGAAAGTTGCAGCGGCTTTGTGCACACAAGGCTTTTCCATGTGGGCTGGACGCATAGATAACCTTTTCAGATTTTTGTCATTGTTCGAGCGCGCATTTTCTCGGTGCGAGCCTGATCTCGTCGTTGTGGATGGTTATAACTATCCGCGAGAGTAACTGAGAGGGGGAAATTAAACCGGTCGATCGGGTTCCTTTTGGCTCTCTGGAATTGTTTTGGAATTATTTTAGGTTTCGAATGGAAAGTGAAGCTAACGGCCGCTCGCTCTATTATGAATAAATTTGCGATATACCATTCCTTGGGGGGCTCGCGGCCGGCCGTCTAGTGTTACCGTATATCCATAAATGAAATTTATACGATATTGGATAATGCTTAATAATAATAATAATAATAATAATCGTAAATTAAATGTTGAATTCTTATTACGATTTTCGCACACCACACAATGCAAATTTTCAGCGCTGTGTATAATAATCACCGAAACGCGAACGCTTAGGACAGCTTTTTAATAAACATTTCTCAATCGCTTTTATAAAAAAAAAATTATACATATATATCCATAAATCGCACTCTTGCACATTATATATACTACACGCACCTGCGCGCGTGCGCAGCGCGGCGAACGATTAAAATCGCTCTGTAATTACGCGCGCTACTTGAATTTCCCCGCGCCGATATAATTTACTGGGGGGCACACACATACACACATAGCTCAGCGTCATTATTTCTGTCAAAATCGCGAATTATTTATATCTCGCAACACGCGCGTCTCTTGCCGATTCGCTCTCTAATTAATCGCCGCGCCATGTGTGCCTTTTTCTGTCTCTCTTTCTTTACTCTCAACCGTCGAAAATTCGAAATCCGACGTAAAAATGCGGCCGCGCGCGCGAGTGCGTCGCAACGACGGGGGAACCAGTTTTGGAGAGACGAGCGTATAGATAGAGAGAGGAGCCATCACTGAGGGATCACGTTTCACGTAGGCGGTATGGCGTTTACTGTAATGCGCCCGCGCGTATATATACGGAGCTTTTTTGCTGTTGTTATAACGTCTGTGGGGCTGTGGTGCGGTCCTAATCAAGGCCGCGTCGACGACTTGTTGACGTTCGCGGTTTACGAGGATAATAAAAGGGAGGAAGTAAGTGTGCAAGACGATTTAATGCGAATTATTTTTATAAGTAGTTTTTGAAGGAATTTGTCTGGTGACATATAAGTAATTGTTTTAAATATATAGATTTTTAATACTTATATTTTCGAAGTGCTTTTTTAATTGAAATCAACTTACTGCTGTTATAGCAAGTTGAACATTAAATTGTTCTGTTTGTAACAGGATAAATGTTTAATGTGATTAATGTATTCTTGAATTCTTTTTTTTAGTGTCATATTAATTCAATTTATCGTTTAAAAATGAATTTACAATACTTTAATCATTTAAGCTTAACGAGCATATTGTTTTTGAACAATTAAATTTTTCAGGGACTGTCATGTATATTTTCATAACTGATCAATCATTATATATTATAGTCTTAATTATTACCTCTTGAAGGTGTACGAGGAAACGTGAGAAATTGTTATTCATGATAAAAAAATTCGCTCTGCTTGAAATTAATTTTTACGATCTCACGCTATCTGTAGGTCAATCGCCGAATTCCATCGTATAATAAAGGAACACTCTTCATTTCTCAACTGGTGCTACTATACTCAACCGCCATTTATCTCATAATTATTACAAAATAAATTTAAAAACTTCTTACCAACGTTATCCGAATAATATAACAATATTTTTCAGAGAAATTAACAAACCCGTCTCCAAAATTTCACGTATAATATCATCATCATCGACCACTACATGTATTTTAATTTTTCTCTTCCAAAACAAAGTAAAATACCGCAAACAATAGAAAAAACGACAGTCAAGCCATCTATGTCCACTTCTGAACCCCCATGCTTGCATACACACGAAAACCTTTCACATCGCGATTTCTAATGCGACAAAAAAAGAGCAGCTCTCGCGCGAACCAGGCCGAAAGGGTGTTAATCATTCGCCTCAACAATGTCGCGCAACCTGCTTCTGTTCGGCCGCTCGCGCTCACACGACTTTTCCCCCGTATATGTTATACTTACTACACGCGCTCGCTGCAGCCTCCGACATCCGTATTCCAGCATTTGCAATATAGGTCGCCTAATATATATACACATCCGCCAGCGCGCACGCGCCTATAGTACACCTGTATTTAAATTTCTTGCAAATTGCGGATATCTATGCCGCATTGGCCGATCGAAAAAGCCCGGATAAGGTTCCCCCTATATAAAGAGGAAAATTGATGTCGACTGATAAGCAAAGAGAAAGAGACGTGAAAAAAGCGCGCAAGTTTGTATAGCGGGCGACGTGCGTATATACATTGTCGCGCCCCGCGTAGAGAGCAGCCGGTTTGTCGCCGGTGTTGTTGCATGTATGTACATACGGAGCGGCTCGTATATATACACACGCGCGCGCGGTGGGATAAAGTGTGTCATTGCGCGGATTTTAAATGGGTTGATCGATGTTACGGGCAATTTCACCGGGACTTTTTCTCCGCGCGATATATAAATATATATACGCGAGCGGATCGATGGGCAGTTTAGATACAGCGCGTAACGGCTTATGGGTTGTTAATAAAGTTCTTATCGTGTATATATAGTTGGCTTAGGTTAAACTGTTGCTGGTATATATTTTTTCTTTGTTTTTTTTTTATAAATTCAAGTTCGTGATTTTTCACTATATATGCGTGTGCGGGGCGATTAATATGCGTCGGGCGAGTATTAAGTATACGCTATCTCTCGTGCTCGAGTTATAGATTTCATCAAAATTATCTTAATTATATATGATGTATGTTGCGCGCTGTGATTTATGTGCGAAATTGAAAAATCATGGATAAAAGTAAAAAATTGTAGTAAATCAGGACATGCTGATATAGCATAAACATTTAAAATAAATATCAATCGCTCTACAAAATTCAAACGCTAGTCGTAAATGCAAAATCAAACTTATCTCTCAACTGCGCGCGCACTCCAGCCTCCGCAAAGCCTGTTAATTCTGCCAACGCAAACCGCCCCGTATATACATACATTCCCGCACCTATATCGGCTCGAGATCGGCGCAAAGAAACCGGCGAATATAATCGAGCGACTGGCCTTGATATTACGAGTGTACTACATGTATGTGTGTGCGGGCGCGCGCTCGTCGGGAGACGGATATATACGCGAGAGAGTAAGCGGCCGCGCGAGCGGTGCAGAAAACCGGGTACACATATATATCTACAGGCGCAAGATCGATCTTCCGATCTCGAGCGAGTGTGTGTATGTAGCCGTCGTGAAATCGATATATAAGCGAGGCAGGTGGCGGCGGCTGCGCATCCTGGAGCATTAGCCGGTGCGCGCGGTGTTTTTTGTGCTTTAGCGTGGGTGGGAATGGAGAGCGCGAGCGGAGGTTTCGAGATGTGATAAAGGGGTGAAGGTTGAAGTTTGTAGGTGTTGCTGGTAGTACTGATTGTGCGATTTGATGGCTATGAATGTAGAAAAATCTTTGGAGGTAGTTTCGAAAATGAAGTTTGGAAGGTTTGGCTTTCTTATGTTGACGGTAAATTTTAAGATTGCTGCGAGGATAAAATAAAAATAAAGATTAACAGAAACGATATATTTCGTAAATGATACATTTTCAGAAAGTAAAATTATAGCATTTTAAATAGCTAATAAGAAATAAGTAGAAATTATATACGGATCAAATAATTATAAGATGCGAATATAACAATAAAGCATAAGAATTATCCATCATTACCAATGCAGATTCCTACCATACCTGTTTTTCAAGTTGAGTTTATAAACAATAATTTTTATAAAGAAATAAGCAATAATGTCTTTTTGATATAGTGAATTATGGGTCTGTCCAATAAAGAGAGTTTTTAATTAATTTTAAAAAGTATGATTGGTATGGTAGAAATCTGTAATTCGGCAGCTAACACATATGAGAGTCTAGAACCACTCTATCGATAACATGTTTAAACTTTGATTTAAAGATAATTTATCATATTTTATCGTTTAACAATTTTCTTATTGCGTTGACTAAAAATTTTAATAATAATATAAATCCCAAAATCTCCAAAATGCCTTTAAAAAGACAATCTATAAAATGTATTGCTTGATTAAAACTATTGACGCCAGTAAAAGATTAAAAACATAATAAATGATTATTCTCTAAAAATATTATTCTTTTGTAATAGTGCGATGACAATGCATTTGATACAAATGTTATTACATGTGAGTATGCAGTTATGAGCTTTTACTTCATTTTTATTATGCATTTCACGATATTATATATTCGTGATTTTAAGAAAAATCTTAGTAAATATACCTTCATAATAAAATAAATGAATCGTCTTTTACAGTATTAATTATTTATCAACTAAACATAATAAAAATTAATTGATAATATTAACTTTATGCAAATATAAAATTTTTTTCATCGAACAGCTTGAAAACATAAATTTGATTCGTATTGTGTTTCGTATAAAAAGTTGCAAACATTGATTATAATAGAATATAATAAAAAATACGCAGGATTATGTACAAAAATTATTTTATTAAAAAGAATATAGGAAATATCATTTAACATTTACAACAAGTTCATCTAGAAGGATTTCTTTTTTTTTTTTTTTTCATCATTTCATTAATCATCGATGCAAGAAAACACGGTAATCGACAACTCAATTACTGATCCTCTGAAATCTACTGCGAAATCTCGACTCGCTAATTCTCTTCATCATCAACTGTTTCCATGATTTCCATTATTTTTTTTTTCCTTTTTTGATTGCTCAGGAACATGACGCTCGTGTATAATAATAATATATATTGTATATTGTCTTGTAGCTTACGGGACGACCTTATATATCTCTTCACTAGACATATACGAAAAAATTCCGTCAAGGCTTTCCATTGCAATGGTAATAAAACCGATGATGATAATAATAATAATAATAATAATAATAATAATAATAATAATAATTATAATGATAATTCTTCTCGTTAAAAATTCTTCCATTTACGCACCGTTACTCTCTTGTTCTCCACATGTACACGAACAACATTTAAAACTATCTTTCTCTCGCTCTCTCTTTCTCTTACTCTCTTTCTCTCCTCGCATCCTCTTCTTCGTCTCCTGCCACACGCTAATAAACTAACTCCACGTTATCTCTACGAAAGGACACAGACAGACAGACAGACACAGATACACCCTCCTCGTCCTCCCTACGAGTTTCCTACGAGCCTACGACTGCGGCGCGAGGAGGCGCGCACGAAAAAAAATACTCGAGCTCCGCGCGTGAGCTCCTCTCAGTTCGTCTCTCTATTTCTCTCTCTTTTATTGTGTTTTCTTCATCACCTCTTCTTCATCCAAAGAAAAATATAACTTCTTTATCTCTTTCTCGCGCTCGCGCTACTCTCTTTCCTTCTCCGAAACATCTCGTGGACGAGTTATCTAACTGTCGCGGTCGAGGGAGTCGAGGGTGTCGTTGCTCGAGGAGTGCGTGAGGTCGCTCAGCTCGTCGAGGTGCTTCTGCTTCTTGCGCACGTTCCAGTGCAGACACTCGGCCAGCGAGTCGAACCAGTCGGTGATCTGATCGGCTGCGCAGATCGACGGCACCGGGTAGATCGACGTTGTTACCCTCAGGCTGAAATAGTGAAGATTGGGTTAGTTTTGACGGTCTTAAATGTTGATTGTAGGTATGGGCCATTAAGTAATTAAATTCTTGTCAATGTATTAAGGTACTAGTTTACTACGTGATGTAGGATATAGGCATGATTTTGATACAAAAGTAGGTTCAAAGAAAAATAGAAGTATGAAATGATTTTATATTTTTCGTAATAAATTAAATTTGTCAAGTGGCATTGACATCATTGCGAATCTTTAAATAAATTAATCTACTTTTTATGATTCAGTTGACCATACACAGTACCAAGTTCTGCATTGTCTTTGTGTACAATCAACTTGACATGAATATTTTTACAATAGATGTTATTGTGCTTAATGACCCAATAACGTTAATGTTCCATTCAACAGAAGAAACATCGATCGTTTTTCACATGCATGGGAATTGAGATTCAAGTTGCAAAATGCAGGAACGAAAAAAGGAGATAATATATGTACATGTAGAGTAGTAAATAGGATAGGAGAAGGTCAAATCGAGTTAAACACTCGAGTGCAACGAACAAATATCCCGTCACCTGGAAAACAGCGACAGCCCACACAGCCCAAGTCTCATTCGTGTCTCATCGTTTGCTAAAGTTAATGGCGATGCGCGACATAGCTTTCTCATTGTCGCGTAGTGATGTGTCTTAGAAAACTATTATCTTCTTTGAACGCGCGACTGTCTCTCTCAAGTCCTTTGCGAGTGACCATTGTACGCAAAGAAAGTGATTTCTTTATCCGGTGCTCTTCCAGCGCTACCTCGGTGAAAAGCTAGCGCTCGAAAAGCACACGGACATATATAGCTCTAGAATGATGTGAATGCGAGTAATGAACACCGGTGTACACCTATGTATATATTATACATGAACGAATCCTCATGCTGATACCGTATATATATATAAATGCACAATAGAATTCGAGCTTGAATGAAAACAAAAAAAGAAATGAACCAAAAAACGAAAGTCCAATGAACGTAGAGATCAGAAAAAAAAGTGGAAGCCCATCTATGCAATGTACAGAGTAATTTTTAGCTTTTAGCTGGGACAGACCTGTCCCCAACGCGTAGCTCTTGCTGATTGCGACCGTCGAAGGAGACGTAGGCTGTGCTGCGTGCCTTGCTGTTCGACATTATCTGGAAAAGAGAGATAAGGGAGTTAGTGGCAGTGTACGAGGACTCACCTGTCGCCGTGAAACAGTTCCTGTCGGTTTCGGCCGTCAAACGACACCCACGAGGTGTTTCTACTGTCGGGTGATACTGAAATCTGACGAGAGAAAAAAATCGATGTTTAGATGGCCATTTGGCGATGTCTTCGCATTTACTCTAACCACAATAAGTTGGAACACTACGTGATTACTTAAAGGCCTTGCAAAAAAACTGATGTTCATCATTTGGATCATTCGTAAAATTTTTCTCGATTTTTGTTTTTCAATTTGATTTTTTAGAATACTTTTCAACGGAATGTGGTATATTTTATCTTGTTTTCTATTGAATTCGTTAATACTCTTCAATTTTATATAAATCGGTTATTAAAGCACAAAGTACCGATTTATATCAATAGATTGAAAACAGCTACCATAACAATAGCACAATAATCATTCAAATTACATTATTAAGTAAAAATTGAACAAAGCTCCCATAAAATATTTTTCTAAATTTTTAAATTTCACAAGTACGTTCAAACTATCGAGTTTCTCATCTCGACTTATCGATTCCCCTTAGGAATGTCTGTACCGTAATCGCGATTACTCATACTAAATCATCTCCGGTTTCTTCTTCTACTTCAACTACTTCTAGCATTCCCGAGCATGATTCACCACACGATTATAATAATCATCCATCGAAGTACACGACATTAGCATCATAACCGCGCGACTTATGCAAAACTTCACACGCGAGGGCTTGCAATTCTCACCTTGAGCTCGACACCCGCAGGCACGACGATGGGCCTGAACGACAGCGAGTGCGGGCAGATGGGTGTGATCATGATGGCTGGTACGGAGGGGTGAATCATACTGGCGCCTGCTGCGACAGCGTAAGCCGTCGAGCCTGTGGGTGTGCTGACGATGAGACCGTCGCCCTGGACGCTCGTCACGTGTTTGCCGTCGATGAAGAGGTCGATGTTCGAGAGGTAAGGCGAAGGGCCTCGGTCAACCACAACCTCGTTCAGAACGAGCAGGTTCGTGGGTGATTTCGAGGACTGGCCTTCCTCGCCCTTGCGCATTATGATGCAGCGGAGACGGCTTCGTAGCGTCAAGGCGGCGTGACCTGGAAGAGAGACAGTAATTGGTTGTAGTTGGGAGAAGTATACTTTAAGTAATAGTTATGATTTTTCAAGTTGTAATAATAAGTAGTGGGACTGTGTTTTCAGATAACTAGAAAACTAACGAAGTCATTTAAACTAACTTTAACGATACACCACTTTTCTTTCACTTAATTAGTTTTTTTTTTATACTAAAATGTATTTTTAGAAATTTCATTCAGATGTCTTTAAAGCTTTAGTAGAATAAAAACTGTGTTCTTAGAGAATATGCGATGAAAAACAAACGCGCTTCAAAGTAACCGCAATGTTTCATGGTTGTTACATCAGTAGATGTTAATAATGCAAAACTTATATAAATGTCTCTATTTAAATGTACATTTGCTCGTAAATCATTTATATTATACTTTAAGTGCACTGTAGTTGTGTCCATAGTGCAAATATGCGAACCTTATCTATATATACCTGCATCAGTATGACTCTTTATTTAAGCACTTTAAAAGCAGAACTTCGTGCCAATCAAGATTAAAAATTGGAAACACAGATTTAATTGCTTTCAGTTACCTTATTTTTTGTAAAATACTCCAATGTTTTTTCATCTAGTATTGTTTTTAATGACTTTTAACCAGATGATTTCTTTATAAGAAGCCATTACTACACTGAGAAAAAATTTCTTTGAATCAAAGAAAATTTTTTTTCGGGCAATCCATGAAATATTTCTTTGAATCAAGACAATATTTCTTTCAATAAAAGTAATATTTTTTCAATTGAAGAATCAATTTCCCCATTAAAAGAAATGTTACTTTCATTGAAAGAAATATTGTCTTGGATTGCCCGCAAAGAAATTTTTTTCTCAGTGTATAGCCTTGAAGTGATCTCAAAATCAATACACAAAAGCTTCCAGTTCATTTATGATTCATATATTATAT
>UXGD01000510.1:0-56246 GCA_900474315.1 Torymus auratus | reverse complement strand
TTTACAACGATTACGGGCGTTGTACTTAAAATTATGCTCCCGGCTTGCGCGTGTAGCCTCTTGATACTATAGGATAATAACTTTACTTAAAATCTGAATAAGAAATGCTTAATATACGTATGTGTATATGATTATTAAATTTACGTAAAATACTTAAGAAACATTTATACGTTTTTATAAAATTATATGAATTGTGAACCTGTAGAAAATTTGCAGAAACTTGATAGTTACTAAAGTTACTAAATAGGTACTTGATAGGTACCTAGTTACTAATAAATGTAGATAATAACAATATAGATATATAAACAAAAAATTAAGAAAAAAACATGAAATAGCAGGTTGAATAATAATAATAATAATAACAATGACCTTTTTTATAACATGAAACACTATATAGACGCATATATTATTCTTATATTTAATATAAAAAATATATATTTAAATTACATTAATACTAAAAGCTTTTAATTTGTCACATTGACTTTTTATTTGAAAAAATAAAGATACTAATATGCCTCTAAAGTTACGAAAGTCGTAACAGCTTTTGAACTTTTAACGTACTGCATGATTATATAATTTATTACTTTTATTATTGCAAATTGACAATTCATTATTAGTTAACTTTTCATTTAACAGTAATACAAAAGCATGAACAGACTCCTATAACTATAATTAAAATCTGATCATTTTTAGCACAATTTCTCAACTTTAAACGCAAAAGAAAAAGAAAACCAATAAATCTCTACCACGAAATTCCATCACACAAACTCGGATAGACCGCCACGCGTGCGCGCGCGCATCAAGCACCGTGACAAGTGCGCAGACGCAAGTGGGCGGAGCCTATCTCTATTCCCTCAACATTATCCCATCAGCGTGGGGGTAATATCGCCACATGACAACCATCGGTCGGAGTCCCTGCTCCGTTCCACCGCACGCCGTCTCTCTCTTCTTTTTTTTGTTTTTATTGATTTCCTCGCCAGCACGAGAGAGAGGGAGAGAGAAAGAGGCGGTCTATATACGCATGCCCTATGTGTATTTTGTTTCGCATGTACGCTGGGCTAGTGCACAGGCAGCAGCATAGCGCTACACGATGTAAGAAGCAAAGTTTTGTACTTGGTGCCGCACGAGTGATTATTTCGTCGAGGAAGCACAATCGAAGAGAGAAAGAATAAGAGAAAGTCTGTCAGGATGACGATGGAGACGGAGGTGGTGCAGGCGGCGACGGCGGACCAGCCGTCGGAGGAGGCTACCGAGGAGCTGAAACCCAAAGGGCCGAGGTTGGTATATACGTATACATTGCGCTTATATAGGTACCATGCAATACGTACGGGCAGCGTGAGAAAATCACGCCTGCTGCTGGCTGCTGCTGCACACACACGGGGGAACTGTTGCTTCGATCGATAACGCGCGACTCGCTCCCGCTTTTGTATACGTGTTTCCCTTGGTCTTTTTTTTTTGAGGGGAGGGAAGGATTAGCGTTTTTTATTGATTAGTTTTGAAAATTTGTTTATATGGTATTTGAGGATTGTGGTTGTTTGGGTCGCGCTAAATTTAGAGTTATTACGTAAATAGAACAAGTTATAAATAACTTATCAATTATTGTAAGGGTTTAAAATGAATTTTAGTTTACTTTTCATATTATTGATTAGTAATTTATTAGTTTAGGTTAGATTATTTAAAGTTATTTTTTTTATTCATTTTGAATTATTGGAAATTGAATTTTAAAATGCATGTGGATTAATTTTAAAATAGTTCGGAGGAAATGACATAGCTAGTTTGAAAATGTTATCAGTGTAGTTATATAACATTGTTATAACTCTTTTATAGTCCCAAGGATGTGCTGGAACGCTTTACGGACAACGGTGGATGGTATGACTTGATTGTAAAGCAAATGCTCCAACCAGGACACGAGGGAGAATTGTGCAGTTGGTTGAAGGAGTTGGGTCTCGTCAGATCCAACATGAACTGCCCAACCGAAGGTTGCACTGGTAAAACCCTGACTTGGTCTCAAGCGAGGTCCATTGATAAATACAGTTGGTACTGCATTGATTGTAAAAAGAGGCAAACACTAAGAGATAAATCCTTCTTTTTGCAAATTAAGTGTGATCTTAAACTGTGTATGCAAATTATAGTTGCATGGTGCCAGGATATACCCTGTGAAGCTGTAGTTTCATACTTAGGTTAGTCTTATCAAACAATTAATTATATTTGACATTTATTTTGAAAAAATGTTATTTAAAGACTATAAAATAACATATTTTACTATTTAGAAGTAAAACCTCATGTGGTTAAAAAGGCATATGAGAAACTAGCAAAGGTAGCTGAAGAATATATAAAAAATCACTTAAGTGAGTGGGAACTTGGAGGGCAAGAAAAAATTTTGATTGTCGATGAATTTCCTGGTGGTTACATGACTGAAATTTTGACAAATGCTCCAGTTCCTAAAAAGCGTAATAATAACTGTCATACTATTTTGTGCATTGCTGAGGTGGACAAAATTCCTCCAAGAATGTGGATGCATATAATAAATGCTCATCCAGAGGTAAATGATTTTTGTTGATAATAAGAATTCATAATTTATTACATAAATGAGAATGTATGTTAAAAATAATTTTCTTTACATTTAGCCACTATCTTCCAAGAATGCAAAAAATCAAAGTGCAGAAAGTAAATGTGGTATGGTTGAAGAAGCTTTGAATGAAATTTGTGCTCATGCCAAACCAGGTAGTTATCTTATAGCAAATAGAAGGGCTCGATGTTGTAATTATGAATCACTTAAGGAATTAAAAGAATATAAGGTTATAAGCATTGAAGATTTGCAAAAATATGACACACCTGGTAAAAATGAACTTCTTCATAATCTTGGTTAGTAATTTTTTGTTTCACTATTTGTAGTCGTTTTTGATAAACAAAGGAAATTTTTAAAATTTGTTGTAAATATAATAGATTTGATATTCACTAATAATGCTTATAGTAACTAATTATAATAGCATAATTTTTTAAATTTTAATAGATACTATATGGCAGACTGGTATTGGAACCTGTGAAGAAATACAGGACATTGCACGAGTTAATGGACTTCAATGTCTTTATGTTCACTTATGGAGGCAAAGGTTTGCTGTAACGCCCGCTAATGCTTTCCAATTTATTATTCAACACATTGCTGAGTGTTTCACGTTTAATTAATCAATAACTTTAAAATAATTAAAAATTAGGTTATCTTTTAAGTGCAGGTAATAGGTTGAGAAAAACTATATTGAATGGTTATATTTTCTGAGAGATTTAATAAGTAATTGGGGAAAGAAGTCTTCCAAAACTATTTTATATTGCACAACTGAGAATCACATAAGTGCCTGTGAAAATAATTATTACTGTTAACAAACTGTTATAAAAATTTATAAACATGCAAAGAATATTTGCCTTAAACATCTTGTTAGAATAAGGTACATGTACTGAGCCAAAGAGGCTGAAGTATTTAAGAACTTCCATCAAGTATTTTTGACTTATGCTTTACCATGTTTTCACATTTATTAAATATTTCGTTTATTGTTATCTTATCATAGTATAATTCAAATTATATTTCCAACTTTTGTAAATAATTTATAAATTGAACATAATGAAAAAGTATATTCTTCAAGCACAACATTAAGCAATTATAATGTAATGAGAATTATGATATTTTATGAGTTGATATAAAGATCAAGATAATTTTGTACCATTTTTAAAATTTATTTAATTTAAGCCGTAAGTGCAATTAAATGTATCTATTCATTACTGAATTATCACGAGATATAAAATTTTATCTTGTGAATTGTAAAAAGTTCTATTTGACCAAAGTAATGAAGTGTTAAGAGCAAGTTATTTAAAATTAATAAAGACTTTAATTAATAATTAGTTTTTGAATACGTAGATAACGTGTTCATTGCGGAGATGTATAGACAACTGCATCTAATAACGTGATTTTAAAAATTAATATAAGATGGTTATATAAGATATAACAAAAAGATAAAATTATGCGATGTATAATATCTTTATACTTAAGAGAAACATTCATAAAGAAACGTGTGTCAATTAAAAATATGTTATTTTTTACCATTTTGAGATTGTAAAATTGCGATATTTGGTAATTTTGTGCCTTTAATAAGTGGTAGGTCAGCAATAATTATGTACAATAAAAATAAAATTCAACGTTTTTAATTGTAAACATACTCTTATACATATATTTTATATATGCTTATTAAAATAAATAAATCATTTTTCATTGAATATCTTGAGATTCATTTTGTGCTCTTTAACAGTTTTCCTATAAAAATGTATAAAAAACATTTAACAATTTAAAAACTATATTTTCTCATTCATATACTTTTTGTACGTTTTTTGATCTTCAACCATCTTTTTAAATACTTTATATTTTTTACAATGATATCTAAAAAAAATAATTTAATTTTAACATTAATAGAATTGTTTTGAAGATAATAAATTAACAATTATTGAAGTTCAATACTTACGAGTAGGTTTCTTTTATGGGTTGTACAACATTAGCAGAACCTCCCATTACTTGTATGGCTTCACTCACAGATGAGAAAGTTTTTGCTGCACAAGAACCAAGAATAGCAGAACCAACTAAAACAGATTCTCGTTCTTTTGGAAGAAGGACAGGCAAACTCAAAACATCTGCTTGAGTATGTACAAATAATGGGTTTTGACTAAGACCACCACATATAAGCAATGATTCTATTTTATGGCCAGCATTTGTCAAAGCTTCCAGAATATGTTTTGTACCATACTGTAATAAAAAAATATAATTTTAAGTATTACATAGACAAATACATTTCCAATTGTTATATTAATATACAACGGTATGAGAACATAACTATAGAGTATACATACTGTTAAGGATTGCATAGTTGCCAAATATAATAATGCTAAACTTTCTTCATCAGTCGATAACGTGAGACCACTTATCTACGATAATACCAACAATTCTTATCAAGTGTGTGGTTAAACATTTATTCTTTATAAACAAAGTTCTCTCACCATTCCATGAAGTGTTGGATCAGCTAATGGAGAACGATTCCCGTGAAAATCAGGCCAAACATGGATTTCTTCAGTTAAATATGCTATATTTGTCACATTTCTTTTACTAGCCATTGATTGTAGAAGATCAGAAAGATACTGTTGTATATGTCTATAAATTTATAATTTTGTTAATTTCTTGTGTTAACAGTGTATCATATTAAAGAAAAGTATTATAAATACAAACACTTTTGGATCTAATTTTTCTTGTATCTTTGAAGCAGCGGGATGACTATCAATTATGTGATCAAGCAACTTGCCAGTTGTACTTTGTCCACCTTCATTAAGCCACAGATCAGGTACCATTGCACTGTAATAAGGTCCCCAAACACCATCAACAAATATTTTATCTTTACTGACGGCCATGTGACATGTTGATGTTCCACAAATTAAACCTTTTAATATAATTTGATGATGTTTCATTAATATTTCTATTTTTATTTTACTGGCAATAGACATACAATATTTTACCTAATCTAGTTGTAAAATCAGATGAAATTTTTGGTGCTGAGCAACCAAGCATTCCTAGACCTCCAGCATGTGCATCAATAATTGATGCACCTACAGCAGTTCCTTCTAAAAGGTCCAATTCTTTAGCAGCTCTTAAACACAATCCAAAGCTAACTGGGTAACCAGGTGGTTTAACATCTTGACCTGCATAAAATTATAAGACTCAGAATATTTATTATAAACATTATTTCAAGTTTCAAAGTATATATTAACTACCTATTTTCTTCCAGTTATTAGCTTTTAGATCAGATAGGCCAATTTCATCAAAATAATCAGCACACCAATGATTATTTCCACTAGGGCTGGCGCTAAAATTCCACTTACAAACCAATGAACACAATGACCTGAAAGATGTTTAAAACTTTTCAATTCTTTTGCTAATACTTTATCTTTATTATTCTAACATTAAAAGTCTACCTAGATTCTGAATTAGTTGCCTTCCAAGTTAAAAAGTCAGGTAAATCGAAAAATAATTCAGCCTTTTTCCATGTGTTTGGTAAATTCTTTTTTAGCCATAAAAGTTTTGGTATTTCCATTTCCAGAGATACTTTTCCTCCAACATATTTCAACATTTCATGGCCTAATTTATTTATATAGTTAGCTTCTTCTGCAGCTCTGTGATCCATCCATAAAATGATGTTTTGATTGTCATTGCCTAAATAAAATAGTTTTGTTTATAAAAAATCCATTGTCTATTGTTTAATAAAATAAATATTAAATATAATTACTACCTGTAGGACTAACAGAAAGAGGTGATCCATCTTTACCTATAGTAACTAAAGAACAAGTTGCATCAAATCCAATACCTTTTATCTGCTCTTTTGGAGTTTTAGCAATTACTTTCTAAAAAAAAAGTTTTCTTATTTATAGTAACTAAATTAATGTTGCAATTAAAAAGTTTTTTCAAAAATAAATTTGTAATTATACTTAATTAATATTACCTTCACAACATGACATACTGATTCCCAAATGTCATCAGATGATTGTTCATAAAACTTAGCCTGAGGATTGAATGTTTTGATTGGATGCACTGCTGTCTGTATAATTTTTCCTTGTGCATTAACCAGTGCTGCTCGAGCACTTCCAGTACCAACGTCAACACCCACAAAATAATCCATTATTTTCAAATATGTAAAATTGGTGTATCTTCAGTGTCACCTAAAGATGTGTTACATTCAGCTCTCCTTTCGATGAGCAACTGAGCTCTCTGTCTTTTGTGCTGAAAGAGAAAAATTATTATCACTGCTACAGTTTTACGATAGAACCATACAACTATAATTTCTTATGAGAGCGTGACCCTGAGATAACACTAAAGTTGCATAAGTACCCAATCATTGTCCAACAAACTATAAATGATGTAATAAATCAGTTAAACTTAAGATTTCTAAAACCACTGTTTGATAACTCCATTTTGATTTTTTTAAATTTTATCACAACAATTTTTGAAAAACATTTATTAATATTAAAAATAAAAAAAAATAAAACAAAACTATAATTATAGTATAATTATAGTACGCAATGTAAACATCGCACGCGCTCCAATTCAAAAACCGCTCAAATCTGTTCTCCACTCATATCACATGCATGCAATACGTAACTGCAAATATACATTTTATATGTATCTTCGATAAAGACCAGTATTAAGTGAAGATGAAATAGCGATAAGTAAATGCGGACTCTGCGTAGCATGTCATTATTATCAACCTCGTTATCTTCCCGGAAGAAAAAGGCAACAGTAGAGCTCGTCGTTGCCGCCGCCGTCACGCAAAATCGAAAGTGCAGAAGCCTCAAGAATTAGCCGGCGCTACATTTTGCCAACCACGTGGCGCGATTACCCCGCGTTGTTTACGTTTCCCGCACGACCGAGGAAGCTGCATGTCGAACGGAATTGTAATGCGAGACACGGATATTGAGCTGGAGAACAAGCTGGAAGAAGGTTAGGAAAAGACTCAGGTGCGCTTTATTCGCATTGTTCAGGATTCGTGCGAGGAGTGTGATGTAACGCTCCAGCTGTTGCCTGGTTGCAATTATAGTGAATTAGAGAGTGTATACTGTACAGGCACATAATATAACCTCAAAATGGTTCGGTACAAGAACAGGTATAATTTGTTTTGTTTATGTTCGCGTACTTTGTCAATTTTTGCGATGGTTTTTTTCTTTAATTTTTCTGCAAAGTTTAATAATTAATAATTTAATTGTTGTCAATAATTGTTACCTTACTAGTGATGTAGTTTTAAAACTGATGATGAACTAAAGGATATAGTGATTCCATGCAAATATTTATTTTATTTCATCAGATACATAACAGTACAAGTATCCCCCAAGGACAAGAGCGATAAGAGTTTATGGTTAAAGCCCACTGCTCTGCATGAAGCTATTCAAATGAAAGTGTCGGATATGTATGGAGACTTAGGAGTAGCTGCGATCAAAGCAGGATTTACAGGTAGTTAAGATAAATTTTATCAATTTTTTAAAGATGACTCATTTTATTTTATAAATTAATGATACACTGTACATTTCAGCAAAGTATTGTAATATGCACACAAAAATAGCGTTGATAAAAATTCGTCATGGGCCGCATAAGTTTGTTTTAAATGCTATACCAAAAATTATTGATTTAGGAGGAAAGACTGCAAAGCTGAAAATTATCTACGTTGGAGCTACCATAAAACATTGTTTTATATTTATCAAGGTAAACATTAAGTTACTCATGAAGCATTTATTCTGATTAGATGATTATCATTAACATTATATTATAATTTTTCAGAAATACCAAAGAAGAAAACTGGAATCTATGTGGAAAAACATGAAAAATGATAAAGAAAGAAAAGAATTGGAGGATGCATTAATGACCATGACACCTGCCATGAAAGACTTTATGTAATATCTGTGATAAACATAAATAATTTTATTATACTTGAAGTGTTAACTACAAATGGAAGATAAAAGTTTCTCTTGTAAATATTAAATAGGAAATTAAAGAGTTTTCTTCATTATATGTTACTTTCAACTATGTTTATAAGCAATACATCTAGCAATCTACATTAATTATTAAATAAATTAATGAAAAAGAAAGTGTTTTATTTCACTTTTAATGGAGTTTTATAGTCACGTATGTATAAACTATATAATAAAAAAAGATTACTTAATTTTGACATACTTGTTCATACATAAGATAAATAATACATTAAAGTTAGTTGTATTTAAAGTAAAAAAATCAAGCTACTTTATTGTCAAAATTTCATTCGTCGCAATCCTGCAAAATAATACTAGGGATAAAAAATTTACGATCATAGTCTTCCTTTTCAATCCTCGCAATGTATCGGAGTATAATAATAATGTTCTAAGACCCTTCATATATATATATATACCCACCCGCATTCCTTATTCACCCAACGGTCACATTTTCAAATCCGCCAACCACGCGTGCCCATCCAGCAAGTACAAACCAACCCAAAAAACCTTTCTCCCACTCTCTTTCTCCTCTCTATTCAACATCTCCGGAATCCATCCGCTGCTGCGCTCCAATAAAAAGAATCTCTCCTCTCTTTCTCTCTCCCTCGCACTTTATATACTTCGATCCTTCCCGCGCGCAGTTACATACCGTCGAGGCGGCGCTCGCTTTCGGGCTGCGGCGGCCAGTGGCCGCGAAAATCCCTCGCTCGCCGCCTCGCGCCGCCGGCATCCTATCCTGCGCGCGCCGCTCGGTAGCTCCTCAGTACGTACGTTGCCGCCGTGCAGCAGCGACGAAAGCGAGCGAGCGCGTGTGTGCTGCAGTAAATATACATATATGTAGTAGTTCGAACGAACGAGAGAGAGAAGGGAGAGAAAGACGCGTCTGGTCTCTGCATGCATGTCGGACGGGTACCTACAGAGCAGCAGTTAAGCTCGCGCTCCTTCCGGAGAGGTTGTGTGATAAGATAGGAGCATATAATAGCATTTGAGGAAGTTCAGAGGAATAGAGAAGAGTGCGTGCATAGAAACGAGCGATCGATTGAGAAGAAGAGACAGAGAGAGAGAGAGGGGAGGGAAAAAGGGCAGGTATAGCTCGCAGCTGCGGGCTCGATGAGCAGGGGGTTGCTGCTCTCGACGAGGACGACATAACCTGAGACGACGTCGTCATGGGAGGCAGCGGTTGTGGCGTTGTCGTACCTTGAACGACGAGAGCACACTGCAGTCCAGGTAGGATCCTATTTCAGCTCTATATGTACGATAATCTCACCATCATAAACGATACGATATCGATGACGCGCGCATGACTGTAGAGAGAGGTTTCCACAAGAGGGTGAGAGCCTCCCTGCAGCAGATTCGCGGGCGTTTATTTTGTTTATATACGTGAGCCCGCAAGCGCGCGCACCTGGAGAAATAAACGCGACACCGTGTGTGTGTGTACTTACGCAGTCGCGTTCGGCCCAGACTTTATGTGCCGTAGACGAGAACACGTACGCACCGCATATAGGATACGCGCGCATGGGGGGAAGTCGCTACGTTTCTATATACACGCCGACGTTTTATGTTCAACGAGCGTTACATAAAAATTGCTCGCTGTATATATATGAGAGGAAATATGGAGAGTATATACAAGCGAGGCCGAGGCTCTTTCTCTCGAGGTTTTTGAAAAATTCAGAGAGCAGACCGACGACTTTATCGCGCGCCCGTGTCCGGAACGGAAGGTAAATAGTCGCGGCTGCACATCACGGGGTGTGTGTTGAAAATGCTCAGCCGCGAGCGCGCCGTGACTAATGGTTGATGGCCGTGTGTGATAAATGATAAACGGAGGGAATAAGGAGAAGAGAGACGTTTAATTTTAGAAATTGATTTTACAGCGCGAGGGTAGGTAGTTTTCGATGTGGGGGGAAAATGTGGTTATAGAGCGATGAGAGGAATATTGAGTTTGGCTCGGATGATGATGGGGGTTGTGTTAAATTGGCGTTAGATTGAAATGCGGTAATTAGAGTTTACCGGAGAGGATTGAAACTGGTATATGGTTGTTGCTGTTGATTGGAAGAATATTTGGAAAATGTTTCCAACAACGTTTGATAATAATATGAAAATATCGTTGAATGTGGGGTAGCAAGGATTTTTATTCTTGTCGTAAATGAATTTTCCGTTTCAATGATAAGACGCAGAAAGTATAGAGAACAATGCTGTAAATAAAACGGTTGACCTCCGAACATACTTCTTGCGCCACGAGAACTTTTTTTGCTCGATCTCGAGTAAATACCGCTCTCTGATCCTTAAAAATGAAATATATATATACGTTTAAAATAAATACTATAGTCGCGATCAGAATATAATTTATATATGAAATAAGATATCTCCTGGAAATATTATTTATTATTAGAAAATATAATGGAACTGATAATGTTCAGTCATTAAATATTATGAAAACATAGTAATCAAATGGTAATGCGAGAGCTGATGATATACTTTTTATACACTTCCAAAATGTTATTTAAACTTTACAAAAGTTTCGGCTAAAATCCATTTATAGCATACTAATGTATATTCAACATATGTAGATTTGTGTATAAAAACCGTTATCCTTTATATATCTACCGACACGATAAAATATTTCTGACATCACATATATAAATTTCAAATAATCCTATCAAAAATCTCGTGAATTTCACATATAAGTATAGAAATTTTCAAAGCCCGGATTATAAAAAGAAAAATAATGACCGCAATATAACCAACAGTGATACATTGTCCAGCATATTATCACACGACTTCCTGCAACTAAGTACATCACTTTATAACAAACCGCGTAACTTACTACACTCGATCCCACGGACGCGCAAAAATCTCCGTCATTATTTCCCACAACAGAAACCTCTCTCACACACACACGGTATCCAAAAAAAAGCGATCAACCTCTTGCACCCGGACGTGTATACACGCTCGCGAAACTCGGCAACAAAAAAACGCCGCGAGACAGCCGCTCAGCCACTCGCTGCCACGGGCGCTCGATATATATATATATATATATATAGCGAATAAATCCTTGCCCCCACGACGGACGGCGGAAAGAAAGACAAACACATATACACACGTACATGTAGGTATACACACACACCCTCTACGAAGTGAATTTCGGCAAGAACTCGCGGAAGAAGAACAGCGGTAACGGCACGTCCTCGGCGAAGGTCAGCTTGCTCTCTCGCACCCTCGTCGGCCTATTTTCCCCGCTTCTTTTTCCTCCCTATTCCGCACATCGCTGCTGTCCGGCCGCCGGCTGCAGCCAGATGTGTGTGTGTGGGTTTTCTGTGTATGTCGAACGCTCGCCGCTGTCTCGGCTGGCTCAGCTGATTATTCTCTTCCCTCTCGAACTATCGATTTCCTCGCTCGCTCGTGATGTATACGCTCATCACGCCCTTGCCCCGAAATTCACACACGCGCGAGCGCTAGAAATCGGCCTATCGCTATAGCAGATAGATAGTGTAATTTTAGCGCTATGATGCGCACGATTCGCTCGAGGGAATTTTGAGAAAGTCGAGGGATGGCTGTTATTGCTTTTCCATAATACAGCCGGTTGAAAGTGTACATACGCAAGTATTGTCCGCTCCGAAAGTTGCAGATGCGTGCGCGCGCGGGCGTGCAGGTATAATAACATTATGTGGAAGAGAATGACGAATTTTGGCCAGCTGTGTGTGGATGTGTGTTCAGCTATATAGGGGAGAGGGTGTGCGACGCGAAATGTATAAGGGGCTAGTTTTCTATCTCTGTCTCTCGGTGTTTGGGGAAGCGAAATTGAAATGACTAACGTTTTCGCGTGCGAGTGTTTCCAGCGAAGAAGAATGGGGGTTGTGTCGCCGAGGTAAAATCGATGTTTGATTTGTAGGAAAAGTTTCGCTTGGATGTATACTTAATTGGATGTCGATTGTTTCATTTATTTATTTTTTTTTTTTTTTGTACTGTGACGTAAACTTTTTTCATTACACTCTGGCAGATGTATTCTATGCTTCAAAAGCCATATATAGAAAGTTTTACGAGTAATTAATAATTATTTATAAAATATAATTCCATGATAAAAATTGGCTTTATTCGCTTCGTTAAACTTTTTTTAATTAAAAAATATTGTGATACTGATTTTATCATATAAATTCAATCAATAACCAAAGAAAAACAATTCGTATATATTATATACCCAAACATATAATTAAAACTTTAAACAATAATGTCTCCGACAATACACATTTCAACACCACCAACATGTTATTATACTGCAAACAAGACTTTCTCCAAAAAAGTATCAAATTTCATCCAGGATATTAAAGCCAGCGTGCGCGCGCGAAAAGTACGTTAATAAAATTCGACGTCTGTTGTTCCTCTCGGCACAATGGACGACGACTGCTGCTGCTGCTGGCAACGAGTGCACGAGCGAAATTAAATAAAGGGCGAGCAAGAAACCGCATGCATGTTTCGTTCGTTCGCGACTCAGACCTTAATGGACGACAGCAGGAGAGAGAGAGAGAGAGAAAACGAAACGTCTGGCTCTCTCTCTCCCTCTGTCGGAATGGAAATAGCGTTTTACGCCGTTTTTAGGAAAGGAAAACGAGCTAATGCTCGCGCGTCACGGAAATCACGTACACTCGTATAACGAGAGAGTATATAAGCTGCGGTGGTATTCGTATGCACACACATGAATATACAGTATGGTAGGCGCGTGCATCTGGCTTTTTGAAATAGTGCCAGAGCTCTGCGGCTTTCTTTTTATCGCTCGCCGGAGATCGGTTTCAATAAAGTCGCAGTGGTGGGAAAATTAGCTTTTAGGTGATTCGCGCGGGCGCGCGGCGGGGATTGAGCGCGAATGTGCATGTCTAATTGAATGTATGCGGTAATGAGGTTTTTGAAGTTTGCTGCTGCGGCAGAGAGTTATTTTAATGAACGTAATTTGCCTCAAACTGTGTACGTACGTCAAACGTGTTTATAAGTTTGATAATTATACTCAAGTAAAATTATATTAAAGAAGTTTATTATACTGATGCGCTTCTATGTATAAAAATAGAATTTTCTATCGTGATGTTGTATATGTATACCACGAGTTAGCTAACTTCTAAACGAGACTTAATGAAAATTTAAAAGGGCATAACTCAGCGCATCGGAAGAGTCTATATTTTCGCAGTTTTGTTCACGATGCCACTCGCAATTTCAACTTAATGGTTACGAACAGCAGCCGTTTGAAACTATTTATTGGCAATGCTATACGCCCGTGCGCAGTGCTGCGCTTATACGGGACGGATGTTTTATATACGCGGCACAATTTAGTTCGCCGGCTAATTTAAAATAGATTACCATCTGTATTATTAAGGAGAAAGAAAAACAGTGGCCCTTGTTCCGCCCGTCGACTTCAATTATGCTTTCCTTAATTAAAGTGTCATCCATCGGGGCGGGGGGTACGACTGGGCTATCTAACTTTATATGCTCATCAATCGCTGATTGTACCGTCCCCGAAACTTCAGTTCAATGAAAAGAAAGTACATAGTGTTGCGTTTGTATATATATCGTTTGCAAAAGTTTAAATCACTGCCGCATTATACTGTCTCGTTATGCTGCTTTTCTGCTCATCGACACTTTTCAATTCCAATCGAGTTTCTAAAAATAACTTTAACCGAACTTTACCTACAGGTCAAAAATTCAAGTCCGCATTGATAGATTTTAAATCATTGTTCTAGCTTCTTTGTATAAAAAAATAAAGTTGCAATTAGAATCCAATTCACTATACAAAGCGGCGAACAACACTTTCATTACGACACATTCCTACACATACAAAACTTCCCTAATATACTATTCCAAAGCTTCAAATTTTTTACACCCTTCGTCGACCCTCCCAACAGTTAAAAGCTCGCTCCGCCAGCGTCCGACAGAATTAACTAAAAGCACAACGAAAAGTTCGTTACCTCGTCAAGCCCTTTTTCCTCTCTTTCAACCCAACCCACACACATGAGACGCTCTTTCGTACAACAAGCAACGGTAATCCCATCCCCCGCCAGAAAGAACCCATACTCTCCTCGCATATATACATATGTGTGCAGACTTACACTCCCACAGTCGTCGAACCCATCTCTCGCACTCGAAAAGAGAACAAACGGAGCTTACATACGTATGGCCAACAGTTCAAAGGACCCCTCGCACACACACACACTTACTTATATGCCTCTCTTTCCCCCCGCAGTCTGCGCGTCTTTCTCGTCGTCTCGCCCCGGCGTATAATTATTTATCTTGCTCGCTCGCGCAGAGGAAGTCGGATGTATGCATGTATGTGCAGTGCGAGCGCGCGAGTTGTGCCGGCTATAATGCGCGCGGATTGACCGGAGAGAACGGGTTTATCTCGCGCGCGCGCGCCTGCGTCATGCACTTATTACAGGATAGACGTCTTTTTGCATCCGGGATGTTTCCGGCGCTCCATTGTTCGCCGTGGTTATTGTGCATAGGCTGCTTGACACTTGTTCCTATGGCAGGGCGTGGGGGGATCGGTTTGATTAATGGGGCTGGAAAATTATGGGATTTCGCTTGATGGGCGTGTATGGGTGTATGTAAAAGTTTTGTGAATTTGAGTGGGTCGAACTTCGGTGGAAAGATTGGAATTTAATTTTTATGAGCTACTTTCTTTCGGGAAAATGAAAATTCGGTGGATGTATTCGGAGTGAAATGAAATGCATGATGTTTTTTTTCCTTCGTTCGGAGTTAGGTGCTTTAACCTTTGATGTGTTGGAAGTGCGCCTCTCGTCGCAGAGACCGAGATATATTTTTGAATTTTTACGATGCGCCGCAGCTCTCTCTCTCTCTCGTTCGTATCTTTTTATAGGTTTGATAGTTTAGTCACTAAATCAGAAGCGAATTTACAGTACCGTAAAATAACTGTCGTCGAGTGCACGTCTTTAGCAGTATATTTTGAATTTATCCTCTTTTTTTCGGGGGAAAGCTATAGCAAAAGCTGAAAGACGGTATAGTTTGACATTTTCGTTCTAGATAGTGGCAAGCGGGATGTTCAATATATTAGCTTGACACTTTTGAAAGTATCCATGTATTTTAAACCTTTCAAAGCATTTTTTTTTTCCACTTTGAGACTAATTTTTCAAAACCTGTTTAATTATGTGGTATAGCTTGAAAAGCAGAATCTCCAATTTTAATCTATAGCTTTTTTTACATTAAAATACACGCACGAATTCTTTTTAAATGAAATTCGAGAAACGTGAAAAACCAGTCGCGAAATGCATTATTGACTGGATCTGTTTGTTTTAAAATAGAATTGTGAAATCGCTTGCAGTGTTTTTTTTTCTCTCTCCCCCTCTCGATTTAAGCCACCGTAATACTGTCCAGACAATTTAATGCGATTTTTATTACGTAACGAGGGCTTAAAGGTACTGTATAGTCACTGTCGCACGCAAAAGTCACTCAGAGTGCACAATGCGTAAGTACACTTTGCATCGTATTTCAGCGCGGCTGTAAAATCAATTTATAAACTTGACGTTTGTTAAAATTTACAATATTTTCTGCATATCAATAACATCGTCGAATTTTTTCGGACCCTATAGTGTACATTAAAAAAATAGCAGTAAATTATATTCTGTAAAATCAAGGATGCAAATTATTAATAACATTAATTACACGTATCTCTTCCATACTTTGTAATAATATAGAATATATACTCTATTAAAATAAAATTGAATAATCTGCATATAATACACTATGCACCTCCAAACCCGCTATACAGCACCGCCACGCTACATTACAAAACAGTTACATCATTAGACCGTTTTATTCACAATTTCGCGCCACACACACTCGGGAAACGCTCTAATGCCGACATTTTGCTACAAAGTATATCCTCATCTCTGAAAACACTCTGCCAACCAACCCTTCTCTTTCTCTCTTCTCTCCTTTTTTTCACGAGATTCTCATTAGTCATTCTAAGCAGCCGCGTCACCTACATTCGCGCGCGCGCGCGGGCGGACGTGTGAGAATTGCCCGATTAATCCGCAGACGCGCTTATCTATCGCCGCAGCGCAAAATTTCGCTCGCGAGACAATCAGGCGAGAAAGTAGGCCGACTTTCGCGACGACGTTCGCTTACTCGCTCGCGCTCGCTCGCTTGCGCGTTCGTGAAAAAAAATAAAACCGCGAGATTTCGTCGTGGGCCGCTTGCGAGAGAGAAAAGATTGGAGGAAAAGGAGGAAGAGTGTCGTCGAGAACGAGCGCATAAGCCTTTTGTGGCGCGTAGTGGTTCTCTTTTTTCGGGTTTAAGAGGATGGAATGTAATGGAGAGTTGAATAATATAAAGCGATTAATGTGCGGCTGTAACAGCGCGGTAGTTTTGCTCGTAAAAATTACGCGCTCGACTCGTAATCGCAAGTTTTTAGAAAATAAGGCATTTTGTTCGTTATAGGGAAATGCAATTTTATATTGTATAGCTGTGCTACGTGATTTTTGAAAGAAGTTCCGAGAAGAATAGATTCTACTATTCTCGAGAATAAATGAGCTTAGTATGCAAAATTTTCTCGAGTTCTTCCGTCATATATTATAAAACTCGTATAATACAGCTTTCAATTGTAATCCGGTATTCGCAAATGCTGCTTTAGTTTTCAAAGATTTCCTAGAATATAGTAGGAGATTTTCCTTTAATTTAACAGTAAGTTTAATATTAAAATAGTTTTATAATACTGATACACATTTAAAGATCTGGATAAAGTACTTTAATAACAGTTTTTGCTGCACTCCATTCTCTAGTTTATTATTTTTTTCATTTAGCTGATGAGCGTCCTTAAAAATTTTCAAAGAAATGTCAATTCCCGTTTCATGAGTTTAATCTAGTAGACGAGGCTATATCGATTTCACATCGGGGAAACTTTCATCATTTATTTCATACCAGAGGGTAATAGCTTTTTTATTGGAGGAAAGCTGAAAAATTGGTATACTGTGTATAACGGAATCCTAAATGCACACTTTTATCGATATTATGTCGAAATTTAATCACCTTATAATATTTCATTATAATGATGCAGCTGTGTTCTACTATTCCAAATATTTTATTTTTATCAATATCGTTAAATCAACACACTACGCAAAACTACCAAAAAAAATACTAAAAATATTTTTGCCAACAATACGCACACCTACCATTATCTTCACACACTTCCTTGCAGCTAATCTCTTCGATACAATACCCGCAAAAACATCCTTAATCCCACTTCAAAATATAACAGCCAATTCGCCTTTCACGCGGAGCGGCGAGAACACATACTTCCTACAACAATGCAGCACCGACGTATATAACAACAATAACAACAGTAACGCATACCAACGTGACTATCCGCAATCCCGATTCGCACGGATTCAATCGCGAAGAAAGTCCCCCTCTCTCCTACTATATATATACACCTCCTCCCACGCGCGCGAGCGCGGATTTTCGGTCTCAATAGCCTCATGCCCGCGCGCATATTTACGGAGAAAACTCGATTATGCGCGCACGCTTCATCGTCCGTGTAAATTGCCTCGCGAGCGCGCGGATTATTATCTCCCGCGCAATATTCCGTTCCGTGAAAAAACGCGCGCCGCTGTAGCTGAGGCGGGAGAGATCGCGATGTGAAGAGAGCGAAGTAGGATAAATTGGAGAAGGTTGAGGGTGGAGAGAGAGACGGTGTTTTCTTTTTAATAATGTAAAGGGAGAGGGAGACGAGTATTTATGGCGGGGTTCATGGGAAGTCGTAAATTCGTTGCGAGTTTGATTGGATTTGGAGTGAGGATGATCGAGGATTTATGGCCATTGTTGAGGTTGGTGTTGTTATGCACTGTTGAGGCTGCTGTGTGTATTTGAATGAGTTGGACGTGTTTTTATGGCTGGAGATTACTTATTATGTAAGGAAAATCGCGCGTAAGTTTTTAGAACTGGTTCATATAATTACTAAATGGTTTCATCCTTGACATAAAACAGCAATACTGGTTTTTGTAATTATTGGCTACATAACTCGAAAATAGGTGTTGCAAATTTATCATCTGCTTGTCCAATAATTCAGTGCTAACTGTTTTGTTAAAATTAATGTGTGAAGTGACAATAGGTCTAAGTTTGAACACAACAATTTTAAAGAGACATTTTATAGCTATTTTATTGAAAAAACACGTTAACTATACACCTCTAGTCTTATTCACAAAAATAAGTAATTTTTATATATACATGTTTCCCCATACTACTTCATAATTTATATTTTGAATAAGGATTGTTTTCCATCTCATACTTTAAATATTACCCATAAGTATATTCTTATGGTTATATTTACTTGATTTGAATAGAGTTATGGCTAGTGCCGGCTTCTTTCTATGTCATACTCTACTTCTAAATTTAGAGTGAAATCAAGACACGTTCTACACCATCTATATTCTTGGCATTTAAATTACATTGTATTAAGAGAAACTGCATGCCTTATACAAATTAATGGGTTCGCATATTTAAATATGAATTTGAGTAAAAATATTCCTATTAGAAAAAAAAATCAGTGGCACGTGGAGAAATTTCGCAATGAAAAAAAAGATGACTTTTCTCGCCATAACAAGGAAAATGTTCTTATTCATCAATCCGTGGTCATACAGCGTGTATATAAGATAAACGTTGTTCAATATTATCATTGATACTACATTGCAAAACAAAAATATGTATATCACATATCTTACTTGAAAATACGAATTTAATTAATATCGCTCTACATCGGAATTAATTATAGTTATTAATATTAAAAAAAAGAAGATATAGCTACTATTATTTCCTCACAGTATTTCAATTAACCTAAAAGATATGTCTATCAAAATTTAATTTCCAAAATTTTCCACCAATCATCCCGATAATTCCCACCAAATGAGATCCTAACGAACTTCCAATTTCTTTCCTCCCATTATCACCACCTCAATTCCACTCGCGTATAATCGTTCAACCTCTTTTTTCCACCTGTCGACAGCCAACCGAACAAACAGCGCGCCTTTACACAAAGCCCAGAACAAAACGAAACGAAAAAAAAACAAACGAGGAAAACAATCCGATCCCAGACACGCGTCCACACGGCGCGAGTGTATACAGTTATACCACGAATTGCCCGCACCTTTCCCAAACCCGTCTCTCTCCGTTGCACGCGCTCCCGGCACCGCACCTTCACGTCGCACCGAAAAAAAAGGAGCCCGCGTTCCTCTCTGTTCTTTAAAAGCCCCGTATAGTAGCGACGACAGCATGAGTATATCTGATTTCCTACTACTACCGCGCCAGAATTTCATTACACACGCGGCCGTGCTCGCACTGTCTCCTCAATGAAAGTCCCCATACGCACGTGGGCATATTATATATACCAGTAGCAGTTCCCGTCTCGCGTTACTTCCTTCGACGCTCCGAGTGGCCGCATCGAGTATATGTATACGTGGATTATTATAGTGGACCCCTCCGGTACACACGCGCGCGTATAGTTTTAATAGAGCGTTGCAAGCGCGTTCGAGCTCATGCACGCACAGACTGCACGCATGAGGCTTTTCCTCGATGTACAGTAGCTGCAGCAGCGCCGGTGATGCCGTCGATTAGTGCGACGATTATCGCGATGATCCTTGACGGATTTCACCGAGTTTTTTTTTCCCCTCTATATACTGTGTTCGTGTATATATATAGAATAACGAGAGCAGGTTTTTTCTTTAGCGACGGTATATAGAGGGAATAAAAAAAAAAAGAGTATATAAACGAGAGAGTGAGACAATGATGCGTGTGCGCGCTTGCACGCGCGCGGTGTGTGTGTGACCTTATTCGGATTTGTAGCTTTTTGCGCAGAGGTGCGAGTTTTACAGACGATGTATCGAGAGGTATGCGTGTGTGTGTATATTAAAATGTAAATTTTCCTTTTACGGGGATTTTATGGCGAGGCGCGGTTGCTGAGTTTCATTCACGGCTAGACACGCGTGAATGAGGTGCTTCTATTTTAGTGTTATATCGGCTGAGGGGTTTGCCTGAATAAAAGTAATCTTTATTATAAGGTTTTTGTGAAAGCTTATATGGAGATGCGGTGCTTTACTTTGTTTATAAATTATTTAGTTGGATAAGAAAGTTATATGGAACGTGTATAGAGCCGCGATTCATTGATTATAAACGTTTTTTTTTTTTTTATAATGAAAATAAAGCAATTAGTTCGACGTCGTCGTCACGACAAAATTAGTATCGCATGTCGCCGCTCTAAACATAGATCCCTGCATGCAGCTGCACGAGCGCGCGATCGCGGCGCTTATTAACTTTACCTTTAAACTTTCTAACAAGGCTCTTTATTTATGATTCCTTCAGAATCCTAAAGACTTTGCATTTTTTGTTATAATTGTAACGATAAATTACTTCGTCTAATATATAAATTGCAATGTTTATAGATTCTGAATAGGCACATCCGAAACGGTTTATAACTGCGACCGTCCAATAAATATCAGTGTTTTATGAAGGACGACTGAAATATCTCTTCGAATATTCCAGTACATCCATTTACAGCATATTATCGAAAATCAATTTTACGGCCCTTTAAAAAAGTCTCTCTGAAAACTTTAATAATCTTCACTTAACGATAACAAATAACCTATATACCGCCTTTATACGTATATAGACAACCCCCAAACTAATTCAGACTTAAAGCGATTAGCCACCATAAATGTTTACCTCCCAACGCCCCAACCTACACCCGACGACCCACGAACACCCGATACTACTCACTCGACGTTGAAAGCTCCAAACTCTCTCGACAAAAGCTTCTCTCGCCTCGATCCGCACACCTATATAAGAAGCCTCCACCGCAACACACATAGACTCTCTCTCTCAGCTAAATGTTTAACATCGGCAATCCGCACGTACACGCGAGACGTGCATTATCCGACCATCCCGTGTACTACAACTCTCCTATCCAAACATTTCCATAATTAAGCCGTCAATCTTCACTCCCCGATCCATCCCTATACTACGTAATACTATGCGCATCCCCCTCGTGCACACGCCCACGTTAAACTTGCACCTCTCCCTCAAATAAATGAAGACGCGCGCGTATATACCTCGCGGCGACGGCGAGCTTACACACACCCACCCCTCGGCTCGTAAAAGTCAAATATCGATGGATATGAGAAGGCAGAGAAAGATAGGGAGGAAGCGTGTAAAACGCAAGAAGGAATGAAACTCTGGGGTCGTCGGCCCTATCAGGGGGGGCCACCACTACCGCCGCCTTACATGGAAAGGAATATAGGTGCGAAGAGAGTCGAAGAAGAAGAGGGGACGCAAACGACGCTCTCTCTCGCGTACCTATACGTGTCGCCCGCCACCGAGCCGGATCAAGTTAATCCCCCCTCATGCTGCGACGGTAAACGGCCTGAGCAGAATGCAGCGCGCGCCGAATTCTTGCGCTTCTCTCCGTCTCTCTTGGGTACGATAAGTGCGGAGAGCTTTCGGTGTATGCGGTTATATTGCGGGATGTTCGTGTGCGGTAGTGCTGGAAAGTTTTTGAGATATGTAGGAATCGGCGTGTGGCGGCTTAATTTTTATGGAGGTCGAGGTCGGTGTGTAGGGTGATTGATGATGGGGGATATATATATTTTGGTGGGAGGAAGAAAAGTTTTCCAAGCGACGGATTAATTTTAGAAATGTATAGGGGATTTGGGATGGTTTGTTTTCGTGGTGCAATGTTTGGGTGTAGCGCAGGAGGAGTGGTGTGTGTTTTAGTATGGGTTATGGGGTTTTATGGCTTTTTAGAGAACGAAAATATATTATCACTTTGAAGAAAGTTGAATGGCCACCGTTTTTTTTTTTTCTCGATTCAGAACGGTCGAAAGTTTTTTAATAAATGCTTTTTGTATATTTGTTAGGAGACATTTTTAACACCTGTATAAATCATTTAACGATTCTATTGTATAAACATTAAGAAAGTTAGATAATATACAACAGATATTTGTGGAAGCTAAACACACGCTATAATTAAACTTTGCTAATTTAACTTTTTAGCGTATATTTCTGGAAGGACTTTTACCACAACCAGCTCGTGAGAACGTATATTATGTATATAATAAAACACCGGCAACCGTATCCATCCACGCGTATATTTCTAAAATACAGTAAACTTTATGATAATTTTCATATATCATTAAGTATTTCTCTGACAGCCGCAGACGTACACAACAGCAACAGCAGCGCTCGGCACTTCTCATCCCATTTATTTCGATCATTGTATTATTATATACGATTCGCGCGAAGGATATCCGTTTCTCGAATACGCACGTGCCCTGTCTCGCGTGTATATAATACAGCGTGCATCGCACTAACGAGTACGAAGAACAATTACGCAAAGTATAAATATTTCATGCGCGAGAAAATCCATTTTCATTAACGGCCATAAATGATACACCATATATTTCAAAGCGAATTCATATACACAAAACAATTCATAACTAACGATAACACCGGCTAATTATATAAACCACCTTCTTCAACTGTATTACCATAATTCCCCGTCGAAACAAACACGCGCGTACCTACACCTCTAAGCTCTCAACGTAAATGCTGCTCGCAATCTTCTCTCCACTGCACGAGCCATCCGCACACCTCTTCTTCTTTACTCTCTCCCTCTCTCGCACCCATTATTCCCTCTTTACCCGTATAGCTGTTGCATAGCACACACACACACAGTACCCCTCTGGCACTTTCCACATCACACAGCGTAGTCTCGAGCTCTCTCAGTCAATTCCTCTCTTTCTCTCCGCGAGCGGCATGCACTTGGGCTATCTGCCGCACACATACAGCCTCTTTCGCCCGGCGGATATATTTACCACACGTGGCTCGTTAAAGCACCTCTCGCGCTCCTCTTTACTCTCCCGTCTTCGCCCTGATGCGTGCATGCGCGGGTATATATAAGTAATGCCGCGCGCACATGTACTCTCTTGAGAGAGAGGAAACGTGCCCGCGAGCCTTTTGACTTTTGATAACGAGGGAAGCAGATAGCGGCAGATGTTGTTTCTTCTGTTTTTTTACGAATGGGAGAGTGAGAGGGAGATATACGAAGAGTTTTTGGGAGAGTTTGTCCGCTGGAGAGAGAAGAAAGGGTTTCCTGTTCGAGAGATAGGAGATAAGAGCGCGAGTGGGTTGAAGAGGCCAACGAGAGCGCTCTTGGATTCGTTTATGGTTATGTAAATAGTGTGCGCTAAGCGGTTTGAAGAGGTTCGGGGAACGACATAATGATAGAACCGGTGGGTGGTAGGTAATTATAATATATGGATTGTTGGTTTTAAGTAGCTATGGTGGTTACGTTAGCGCGTTAAATATAGATTAGAGAGAAATTGGGTGTCGCTTGTTTTTTTTTGTAATTTATTTTGAAAAGAATTATTTCGTTATTGGTGAGGAATTAAAAGAACAATCGTTTGAGAGAGAAATGGTTAATGATGACAGGACGCTAATTGTCTACTTATAATCCGTGTAACGTGATTAGCGCCGCTGTAATATATAATGTCGAAATCGCCGTAGGTTAATGGCAGCGTGAGTCACGGAGGTGATTCATAAAATTATTTCATAAGAATATATTTGCATATACACACTACTACTGCTGCCGGAGTGTCAACTGGTATCGAAAATGGTGTGGCATTACATAATATTTAAACTTGCAGCTGACACGCGTAAAAGGTGCAAACACAAATCATCATGTGGTATATAATTTCACCAATTATAACGGTAATTTCGACATTCTTTTTGTTATTTTTGCAAATATAATATATGGCGACCGGAAAATCATTAAAAGTCATACAAGACTTTTATAGTTTCAGATAAAAATTTTAAACGCTCATGAGCATCGACACGCGAGAGCTTTTACGTCTAGAAACGAACGCAAATAAGTTTTACGAAGATACATGATTAAGCTTTACCGTGTATGTACCAACACCTGTACCCACGAGAGGCTTTAAACAACTTTTATCCTATACCTATAGTTTAGAAAGAGAAATCGATAAAAGTTTTCCCTCCACTCGCGTACGAGCCTCGCGTTGGAGAATCTCTTCTTCTTCGCAAGGAACCGCGAATGTGTGCTCGGCCTGTTAAGTTATTTTTAGTATTAAAATTTTTCAGAACCTTCCGAACTTGTCCCCACCACACTCTCTTTTTATTCCAGTTGAAAAACTGGGCCAAAAGAAGCGCTGCACTTTATACCTCTAAAATATCTCTTAAAAATACACATACGCCCGACTGTATCATTCTTCGCATTCCTCAGACCTGCTTAAACAGCGCGTCGGTAAGAGATGACGATGGCATTCCTGCGTCTCTTGCCAAAATACAATAGGTCAAGATACTTCGGCCCCACCAAATTTAGCCCCATAAACCACATAATATTCGCTCGAAACAATAACTTATAAAATTTCTCAATAAAATATACACGCAATCCCATCTCTCAGTGTATTTCTTCCAGCAAAACAAAACACGCAGATTCCTTCTCGCGTCGTTGTCATCTCCGCGTCAGCCAACTCCTCTCGTTCCCAGAACGCCAAGAAAAGCGAGTGTAGACTACCCATAAAGCTACTTCTCGTAGCTCTTCCTCTCTCTTTAGCCTCCATCTTCGCCCTCTTTGTCGTCGCGTGTCCGCGCATAGGCAGCTGACCTACGCGCCGAGAGGACCAAAACGCATCTCTCTCTCTCTCCCGCGTTCCTCTGCAGCACCAGCAGCAGCCACATGCCTTCTTCCTCGAGAGAGATCTTATTTCTCTCTTACAGTAGCAGTGGTAGTGGTAGTAGAAGCTTTTTCAGCGCTTAAGAGGCCCGATGATTGGAGGTCTATTAAACTTTTTTGCTTCGGCGCGTGTAAGAGAGAGGATATTTCGGGAGACATGCTCGCGTCACCGAAGGAGAGGAGGGGCCTGATTAGATTATCGAAATTTCGACGCGGGCTATTTTCGGCTGTTATTTACGGAGGCGCGGTGCTGCTCTCTTTTCGCTGTTGTTTTGGAGATGCCTCTTTTTCCGATGTCCAGACTGCTGATGCAGTTTTGTAGGGTATTTTTTGAATGGCGTTGGTTTTATTGTTTCGTATAGTCGAGCGTGATGTTTACAAAGTGGCACGTTGTTAACTAGATTTTGCTTTTTGGATTGTGAATTCCTGTGTGCGCGGAGAATGAAAAGCCAACAAGATAATAAGCGAATAAATAAAATGCTTTGGATGTATACTATTATTAGTTATCGCCACCTGGAATTTGAGCATCGAAGTTGTATTTATACAGTATCATTTTATGATCTATGAAGCTTGCGGACGACACTTCCGAGAATCGTTAGCGCGGAATCCGCACTCTCCGAAAGCTAGTTTATTTGCATTCCTACTTTGTGGAAATCCATCTACGAATCATATTTCTACAATTTCTCGAGTGTTTATCCGGAATATTAATACCAAACGTATAAATATCGCGTTTCGATGAAATATACGACTTTTCAAGCCAAACATTAAACAAAATTCAAATAATATATCTTAATCAATATTGTTTAACCATTTTATATAGTATTTTCTTCCTTCTCAAACTCAGCTCTTATCCAATACATTACCGACTTAACGATCAATCACGACAACAATTTACTCATTCAAACTTACAACCCTGAACCTCTGTTTCTCTCTTCATCATTTCAACCATCACGACAATGCCAAATCCCACACGCGGTGCACCGACGCACATAATACAAAAGCAAAAGCCGAAACAATAAACATTCAACTGCACGTATTATATACACACATCCTTAGAACCTTCAACCCCTTGAAAAACTTGCGCTGCGCCATATGCGCCCTCTCTCAGCACAATACGCCGATCCGAATCAATCCTCTCCTCTCTCCCACATACACACAAAGCCCTATCCGTACTCTTTTTGTCACACCCGGTATACATACACACACATACATACGCACGCACGCACCCCGTGCGCGCAGATGTGTGCAGAGTTTCGTGAAACTCGCTCGCACGCACATGCAGTATTCATGACATGTGTTCTCCCCATGCGTCGGCGAGCTTCTTAGTTTCGCCGGCCGTTCTTTCTCTTTCTCTCTCTCTCTCTTCCTTCTTCGTCTTCCGTCTGTAGGGGGGCAAAAACACGACGAAGGGAACGACGCAGCCACAGCGGCGATGGCTGCTGACGACGAAATTATTATACGACTACGACAGAGGAATTCCTCCGACGTCGTTTTTTTGGAGACGCGCGGCTTTTTTGGGGGGAGACGACCTGGGAATTACGTATTCCGGGAGTGTACGTAGAAGAAGAATGGACGAAAGTACTTATAGTTAGGAATTGGTTTTTTGGAATGTATATAGGCGAAGTCTCGCGGACTACGTGCTGCAGGCTTTGGATTTAGATTGATATCTGCACGCGCTATACGGTTGCGTATGCACGGTGGCAGTGCAGCAGGATGACGATGCGCGTGGCCGAGCGAGCTCGGCATGCTAAATGCCTGATTATGAAGAAACTTTCGGTATATAGAGGATAAATTAGATTTTTCGTATTATAAGTACTATTGTGTTAATGCTTGATTTCTATTAATCTCAACGGTATTACAGCGGCTCTTAAAATATATATCGCAAGACCACCGCGGGGTCATTAACACCGACAAAGAAACAAGCTGAAGTAAACGTACAATGAATCGGCAATTGAACTGTATATGTATATCCTCGTTCTCGTACAGCGAGAGCAAATTCATTTTTCGTAACGACCTATACGCGTGCAGGATGACGCGGTACTTTTATTTCTCGGTACTGTAACAGCTACACATCGGGTTACTCTCCGACAAAAGTGTACATTTAAATACAGCAGGCGCGGCGTATATAAATAAGGCTTAAGTTAATGTCGCTCGAAAATTGATACAAAATAATTGGACGTATTATTGAGTCAAACGACTTAATTGGCAGTAATTACATCTCTCGGAGAGAGAGAGTTCTTGTAACCGACATCACCACGCGGGGATTGCCAAGTCAGACACAGACGGCTACTCGATGATACTCTTCTCCACACTGGTTCTATCTGTCTCGCTATACTTCTTTTTTTTTCTCTTCGGGATCCTCGTTTTAGCGAAATCAGCTACGTCAATTCATAAAAACCTTGTACTTCATACATAATTTAACGTTTCGTGATGCGGTTAATTAAAGTCAGGGCTTAGCCTTGTTTGGCGCTCTCTCTCTCTAAAATATAAATCTGTTGGTTTTTTGGAATATATATAAAGGTACAATTTATATAGCCTTGGCAAATATAATGTTTTATTGAATTTGATCAAGCGCACAAATTAACCTGCTGAAGTGTTTAATTTGTTACTTGCGTTGAAAAATGACGACGTGGTTGTTGATTAATCTTTATACTTCTATTTGTGTTTTATATATTTTTTTTAACATACCATTTCTCTTTTATGTTACAGGTGAGACAATAAACTTCTTATACAACCTTGTTCCCTCTGCAACTGCGTGAGTTAAAATTTTTAACGCTACCATATATATATCACAAGATGAAATATATAAAGTTAATTAAAACCGCTTCTCTCCTTCCCTAATCCTCGTTCTCCGCATTAAAAAAAAGCTGCTGCAATTAAAAAGAATTGCATGAAAAATTCATACGAAATCTCATTAAAGCAAGTGTATAATGTAACGCGCTGTTCTTTTTTTCCTTTTTCAAATTCCTCGTAAAATTTCGTATAACCCAGCACCAATATATAATCATCACCGCAGCACGTCCCTTTCGATACTTCGAAAACACACGGTCGACGAGCTCACCGCTTTAATAAACCAAACCTTATCTCTATACCCCAGTAACTCGCTAACCCTTTTCAAACCCGCTCTTCCAATTTAACCTTCTCGCTCGCTCACCTATTCACCCACCGCGCCCTTTTCACGAAAATCCCACGGAAATTCCTGAATAGCCTTCCGCGTTTACCTAGCGCATAATGTACAGCGTCACCGCAGTAACATCGTAATATTCGTCGTCGTGTACCCCTATACATACCCGCGCGAAAATTCCAATTAGCCGGCGGCAGAGCACAATACACATCACACACCTTCGTTCGTATGCGGGTCGTCTTTAATATCGCCCGCGCGTGTGTTGCGGCCGACCTTGACCCAGTACAGAGCCAGAGAGAGAGAGAGTCGCCGTTGTGTATCAATCACGACTACGTGTGGTACACATACATCACATATACAAGACTGTCGCTCGAACGAGCGTTACGTAACGACGGCCGGTCGAATTATATTTGACGTATATACAACGCGCGGCGAACGCGTCATTATTACCTCTACCGCGCGTGCTGGGTAATGTGCTTTCTTAGTGTATATTATGTACATATAGGGTAGGGTTAGGTCGGTGCGGTGAATGGAATTGAGGGATTTGAATGAGTGGATGATTAGTTGCTTTGAGTGGCGATTGTTTGGCGGTTTTGGAGAACGAAGTGTGTTTAATTTTAATTTGCTCGAGAGGTTTGTGTATATACCAACGCGGTGCTTGAACAGCCGATGATGTAATTTGTATATATTCGCGACCGGAGCTGTTATTTAAAAAGGAATCTGCAGTTGTAGCGAAATTCGCTGAACGTGACTCTCGAGCGGTGAAGAAATCGTCGCCATTGACCTTAAAAACGGGGAGGTTTGTAAAAAACTGTCGCGAGAGCTTAGATCTCATCATCTACTGGATTTCTTGTATTTCATTTTAGATGATGAGTTGGGTTGTTAGTAAGAAAGGTGCGAATAAAATTTAATTTTATTGCTACGAGAAATTTGTTTATACTCGGTGGCTGGTGATGATTGCATGACTGATCGTGAAATTAGATCTAGGATTCGTCTTGCGAAAAAAAAATATGTCCGCGTTTCTCTTACCTTGGCACTGAATACAGTCGTAAAGAGGTTTTGTATAGTATAGGCGTGTTTCTTACGTGTGATAAACTTTATAGGCACGGTTCAGTTTTACAATGTCAATAAATCTTTATAATAAAATTTAAATCGAATAATTATCTAACCGAGAACAATCGCTTACATAAATATTGTGCGCGAGGATAGCTATATAAATGAAAAATCTCTCGTACGCTCTTAATCAATCGAAAATAATTAATAAATATGAGTATGTATACTCAGGCACACAAAGTTACATAAAAAATATGCGCATGTAAGAACACCTTCTAAGGGAAGCGCGGCATGATTATACACGAGAATATATACGCAAGCAAGCGCATTTCTGGTTTGATTTACAAAGTCTCGCGCGAGCGCAACGTTTATATAACTATATACACCTTCGGGTGCGCGCATATATTTTACAATGTTTCGCATCGCTGCAATCGATCTCGTGTTGCTCGAAGCCTTATTTTCTCTTGTCAAATCAAGAAGGTGAAAAGCAACGCCGGCGCGCTGTGCGAGTATATTTAAAAAAAAAATATCATCCGGCAAGATGGTATTACCGCATTAATATCGTATATTGAGTGTCTGTGATATGTAGGTCGATAGTGAAAAAAAGAAAATAATAATAATAATAAAAGAATTATATATAGTAGTATAACGTGAAAGTCATTCCACGTTTCTACGTCTAAAATTTCAATGCGCCAGTTCAATGTGATATTGTTAATCGTAAAAATTAACAATTCAAACTTGCTTAACTGATAGATTTATTGACAGCCGTTAACTTCCTTGTGAAAATAATAACAGTCATTCCGTGTATTAACCAGTTTACTCACTTATTAGTATATAAATCATCGCAGTAGCCTCAATCGTTTGCTTAACATAATACACCTCGCGTCATTACAAGACTACGCAAACAATAAAAGTCACATCCAACTTTGCTAACCACCAACGCCACTATCAGATCGATAAACAATTCCCAATATACCTCTTGGAAAACAAATCGAAAAAACTCCGCGCTCATTTACCTCCTCCCATCCTCTCTACTTCACGCTTCAACGCCGAAACTCTCACTCGAAAAAAACAAACCAACACCTATATATACATTATATACAACGACCTACTGCACCTGTAGTACTCGCGCGCATAACTCGATACCCAATAATCCCCTGCCGCAGTGAATCCCCGTGCGGCGCGTCATCGCAATTTGCGCTCGTTGCATCAGCTCTCTCTCCGGCCGTACATGGAAGCATCCGTGTTCCGTGAAACTCGCCCGATCGCTATCACGCCGTAAAGAGAGAGGATGCGTTTGCTCTTTTCGGGCGAACTATACTTACACACGTGCGTTAATGTGTGGACGAGGAAAAAGATGTCGGTGTGTGCGTGTGCAGGTCGCCGCGGTGATTAGGGCGGACAGGATGTTAATGAGGGGCTTTGACTGCGGGTGGGTTTCGAGAAACGGATTTCGAAGAGGGAATGAGTAATGAGGTCGGAGTACGGGTTTTTTATGGGATAAGGCGTTGAGGTGTTGATTTTGAAGGTTGGGCTTTCGGGAATGACTGGGTGCCCGGATATGTAACTAATTCGTAATTTATTTTGTTCAAAAGACATTTTTCGTGGAATGTATATGAATAACTATACTGAGTTGTGTAAGAAATATTCAAAGAAAAAAAAAAATTTTCCTTCAAATGTAATATTCGTAAAGCATGTCTGTACTACACAGGCTGCACGTGCCCAGCATGAATTTTAATTTCTAATTTTACTTATCATTGCAAAATATTTTCATTCAATTTGCTCGCCGTTGCGTAACAGTATAACGTTAAAAAAAAAAGAACCTAGATTTATTCATTATTTTTACGAGGATTTGTATAGAAAGTTTTGCATATACACGCGTTGCATAATTCGCATACTTTTATTTTATACTTACAGCGAATGTAATAAATGTATAATTTCACGAAGAATTATTGTACTGGTGTGTATTTCAAGTCTCGCGTGGTACGTACTAATGTTTCATTTTAAACGAGAATTACACGGCTCCTCCGTAAACCATTATTTATTCTACACGTGCAAACGAAATTTCCTTATCACGGAAAATCATCAAAGTTGATTATGTGAACTTGATAATTGGTTTGTTTTTAAACAAAACCAAGTAAATTGTCGATGTACCTATAGCCTCCCTCTTACATAATAATATTTAATTATAATTTTTCTAAAAATACAAGGAAAGTTCGATCGTCTACTTCTTGCAAACTATAATAATATGCCGCCCCCAATTAAAATTTTTAATGAGCCTCGTCATCATTGAAGCATCTCAATCTAAATTTCACTTTTTCAAGTGTATATACGTATAATGCATAATCACTCCTCCACGCGCTGCTCATTAACCGTGCACAAACAATTCTCTAGGAATCACCGCTCTAATCGCCTCTTATTTTTTCTCAAAAAAGCAGCCCCACGCTCTTGTGATTTTTCAAAAAAAGTACCCACCTCCGCTCTACAAAGCTTCGTATACTCTCGAGACCGCGAGTTCCGCAGGAGAAAAAGCGCGTTTAATTAAAACTCGTAATTATTCCCGCGCTCACGCCTCATCCGCTTATTCCGATAAATCAGGAAAAAAGTGGGTCGTCAAGGCACATTCCGGTGCGACTCTACACCCCTTGTTCGTGTGTGCTCGCTGCGCTTCGATGTATATACACTTATACCCGGAAACGGCGCGCCTGCGGCCTCTTTTCGCGTGTTTTGCATGCTTACCCGCACCTCCGAGAAGCTTCTTCCCCGGCTGACGGCTTTTTGGTGCGGAATGTTTTGAGGTGCAGAGAGGGGAGGAGAATATGTGTAGGCGACGGAGAGATGCTTTGCGGGTGATGCGGCAAGTATGTAAAGGGCGGGGTGGTGAGGGGGTTTGACGTGTAGCGTTAGTAAAGTTGCTTGATTTAGATGCTGGTAAATGACGCTGGATATATTAATGTTACGTGGTTAGAGGGAGTGGATGATGGTGTGGTCTAATTATTTATATTATAAATAAATGCACGGGCTTGTATATTGGTGAAATTTTGTACTTCTAACTATTTCTAAATAAATTTAAAGCCAAATTTATTTAGGAGTATAGTAAAAAGAGCAAAAACCCAAAATTTAACAAATATTATAGAAAGAAGTTTAGTAAAACAGCATTTTATGATGATATATATTTCTTAAAGGCTAGAAGATGAAGGTTTTTTTTTATTAAAAAATAGGAAATGGCATTGATCAAGGATATTGAGGTAACAGTTTGGAGAAGGTAAATTCAAGGACAACGCTTCAATTTCCTTTATAACTGGGTATATATTGAATGCCGCATGATTAATTATAGTGACTAGATCAATAAACCATCTATATTCAAAATGACACCGTTCCATTACCTAATTAGCTTTCACGCAGCATTCAACAACTACCCCAGCAACATTTATTTGTTTAAAATGCTCTCGCCTGACTAGATTCATTAATATTTATATAATATACCATTACATCCTCGTGTCCAAATACAGCCTCGTGTTACATATTACACTTAAAAAATTACATTAAGTAGATAAGTCCAAGCTCAGCCAAATATACATTATCTTTCGTGTTTTTTGCACAATCCATTCATTGCCTCACGCGTGCCCAATATATATCGATTCTCCCATTCTCGACAATAATAAAAAGCGCAATTGCATCGCGGGCAAAAAGCCTTATACATATATACAGCCCTCCAATCGCGTCTCTCGATATAAGGTCGCGAGATCCGCACTCAGGCCCTTTTGTTGTCAGCAGCTGCTTGCCTCGCCGAGCGGAAAATGAAGCTGTCCGCTTGTGTTTTTCTGCCCCGGGAGATAGAGAGAGGCTTTGTCGTCGTGGCCGGTGGTCATCCGTAAAAGTCAATCGTCCAAATCAATGCTACCGTGGTGCTGAGTTCCTGTGTACCAGCCTCCATCGGGGAAATTCCCGTTTATTGTTGCTATATAAACTGTACCTTCACAGAGAGTTTTGTGATTGGGAATAAACTTCCGGTTTTACGCTGGCAGGTATTGTTTGTGTAGTATAAATATGTGTGAGAGACAGCGGGTTCGTGTAATTACGTGGTTATTGTGTTATTTGCTTTAGGATTGAGCATCGACGAATGTGTGTGTACGAAAGCGTTTTAATTGGTTTCTATTATATACTCTGCTATTCATTTAAATGTACGAGGCACACGCTACAGCGTTATCATTAATAACTTCATAATTTAAGATACACATGAAAAGAGACGTTAATCCGCTAGGTACATAATGTCAGCTTTCGAGTCTACAGAGCTGTCAATCACATCACTCTCTCGCTCTCTCGTCGTGGGGGGAATCTTGTGTGTATACACTCTCTAGGATTAGCGCAAGAGTGACATGGCCTCTTTTATAGGCGAGCCACGCGCCGAAATAGTTATACAGTAGTAACAGAAGATGTTTAATTGTACAGCTTTGGTTAACTAAAAAATACACAAGTCGAAATTTCACTGTTATTATAAATTATTACTATAGACTACATTTATTCATTTATGATTAGTTATAATCCTATTTCTAGGCTAGCAGCAATACTTTTGTTCAATACAAAACACGATATGACTCTTTATAAGTGCGCTCGTAAACTTTCGCCTATCTCAACAATACACACGACGAATTTTCAATCAACTGGCTGTTGTTATAATAGCCTTCTTGAAAACGCTTCTACGTCTATACATATATATAAAAACACGCGTCTAGTGTTACACACGCGCCGAGTTCTTTCACCGGAAGGCCAAACGGGTTTCGGTGCTTCCCCGGCGAATGTAACACGCTTACTCACATTTTGCCAGCTCGCTTCATATGTATACACATATATATGCAACGTCGTTACAAATCCCTCTCACTGTTTTCGCATTCGACTGAAATACGCGGTCGGGGGAAAAACAAGCGCAACGGTAATGCTACCGTCGACTCATTGCGATATATCCCTTCTCCGTTGCGATTCGGATACGTCGTATATACGTGGAAAACAAATAGCCTCTTCGTTCTTTTTTTTTCCTGCTACTGCGCGTTGTAGCAGTGGAGTAAGTAACGGTCCCTCACCACTCTCCTCTCACTTATTCAAGTTCGTCACTACCACCCATCATCGTTCGTAGAATTCACCATTGTCGTCACTATTGTCACTACAATCTTATCGCATATACTTTAGAGCACTGTTGTATTCTAACTAAGCACCAATTACACCACTATACAATGTTTCTCCTTTAATTCAAAGCACTTTAACCTATACGCGCATCTTGGAAATCAGAGACACGATCACTTTAATTACTATTTGTTCTTGACGGAGACGGTTATGGGTATACCGAGGTTCACGGTTGCCTTCATCCTTCCCGTGTTGTTCCTACCCGCATCCTCCTTAGTCGAGGTAATCGTGGTAACCATAATGCTACCATCCTTCTGGACGCTGTGCCTCGTCGTCGTCGAGGTCATCGTGGACGTCGGTGGACGTCTCACCTTCTCCTTCGTTCGCTCCTTCTTCACCTTTACCTCGCGTTCCTCGCTCTTCCGCTTCTCGTCCTTGCGTTTACCGAACTCGATGACACCGCCGTCGCCGCGGTACTTCACCTTCTCGCTATTGATGGACTCGGGCCCTAGGATTATGTGACCCCCGTCACCGTGATATTCCACGAATCCGAGGTTGCGGGTGATACGCACACGACAGCCGTCACCTGTGACTCGGAGTAATCCGCTGTTTGTGGTCAAGCTTACGCGACAGCCGTCGCCCTCAATGCACAGGTGGTCGCGGTTGATCGTTTTCTTGATGCGCAGACCATCGCCCACCATACGATCCGTAATGGGATCAGGTTGTGCTGCGTCGTCACCGTCGGTGCGCGGCGGATGGTCCGGGCCTTTCATGGTTGACAGGTTGCTGGAAGGGTTAAAGTCTGGTTAGAGAGATTGTTTTGATTGTAAATCAAAGATAAGTAATGATCATGCAAAGGATGCTCGAAAAATAACAACCCGTTTAAAAACTATGGAAAGATGTAAAATGCTTTAGAAGAAGTAGATAGGAAAGCAAGTAATGCATCAAGAGGTTGAAGACCCGACCTGATTAAACTGTATCCGCTGTATCTATTAGTTTCGTGGGAAATGATAAAAACCCGAACGATGTCTCGTTTCTACTAAAGATTGCGTCTGAACCGATTCAATGCTTTTTTTCCTTTACCCCACATGAACCACAATTAAGTTTGGAGTTACCGATTTTTTGGAAGATATATTTTTGGATCCGATTCTCCCAATCTATCCGAATTGAACCCTGACAATTATCCATCCAGTCATAAAATAAAAACCGAAATGAACGCGTCTACAGCTCACAAACGTATTATAACGAATTCGATCTATTATGCAACTCTACGGGGCGCATCCTCTACGTAACGTTAAAACATTCCTGCATACGTATATACAATCGTGACCGCGATAAGACCGAGCCTCGAAGTAATCCGTATCCCCGTGTCTATAACAGCGGGGCAAGCGCGCGTGACCGGAGCAGAGCAAAGAAGAAACAAAAAAATGAAAATGCATGATGAGCTTGCATTCGTCAGCTGTTCGTTGATCAGCTCTCTCTTACCTGAGTTACGCCGGCTGCTCGCCGTTCCGCTACCGCAGTCTTCTGCAACAGCACTGTAGCGTAGTCTCGTCCTCGTCGTCGTCCTTGGCACGGCAATCTGCACCTGCGCCCGGTCGATTCTGGAGCTAAGCTTTTGGTTGCTTCTCGCCTCTCATTCCTCAAATCGGCGCAGTTATCAGCTACGTATATATTATGCACTCGCTTGCAGCAGTCGCAGCAGCAATAACACCAGTTTTATATTTCGTACTATCGGTTTAACTATATATAGCTTTAGAACAAACCGATGTTTTGCGACCGGTAGTTGAGGATTGAAAGAGTCGAGCTCGGCCGGCGCACCAGAGTTTAAGGCCTCACGCGGCCGCTCGTACTATCTGCAATCGCGATCGGCTCCGGCCAATCGTCGCCAAGGCTCGCCGGGTACTTCCCCTCGGTTATTCGCTCTCTGTCTCACTCTCTAGCTCGCTCGCTCGCTCGTGTGTCGGATAGTCAGCACGGTTATGCGTGATACTTTTTACGTGTGAGCGCTCGCGCTTGTGGTGGGAGTGAGAGAGAGACAGAACGATCGAACTCCAGTCTTCTTCTTCTTCTGCTTCCTCTTCCTATGTGTACAATGTGAATATGCATGTGTGCGGTTGAGGCGACTGTAGATTAAGATGGATGGGTATAATGCGTGTGTGACCGCGCGGATGATGACCCGCGTGAGTGGAATTGACGGGGTCTTACGCGCAGGATGTGGGAGAGAGAGAGAGAGAAGAGGAGGAACGATGTGAATATTGAGTAGGATGTGTATGTGTGTTGTGAGGTGAATGGATCGAGATGTGTGTGGGTAGTGTGATTGAATCTTCATTGAGAGCTGGTGAAGTAAACAATGAGCTTTGTTTGATTTTGAAATGAATTCGACGAATGGAGATTCGATGAAATATGGGCTTACATGCAGATTTTTTTCGTCGAATTTTTTGGGGTTAATTTGAACGTTAATTTATTAGTCATAATTTATTTAATAATAATAATAATAAACGAGTAACACAATGGGCAAAAATAAATGTTAGAAAAATTATAAAAATTATGAGCTGGAAAATTCTACCGCTTGATATGACGTAAACTCCAAAATCATCTTATTACTTCTAACAAGAAATAGCTGTATTCCCTAATTTTCCATTACACCAGAAACCATTTTACCCTCGCTCTTATCGGTTTTTCTCCTTATAAGGGGACACGCAGATCAATTAGCCACTTCATGATCCCTTCAGGATTGGTCATCGGCTATTATCTAACGGATTTCGATACACATCACCACACCTACCTGGGGCTTTTTGGATGGATAGTCGATTAGTGCGAATTGTTGCAGAATGTGCTAAGTCTCCCCTTCTCTCTCTTTCCTCTCTTATCTGCGATTTTATTATGCATGACATTGAGATCTCGCGGATACCCGATGAGTATTTACATTGTGAGTGATAATAGATGGGTCACATGATAACGTTAGAGAGGTTTATACGGTCGTTATATGTTATTATTATTGGTTTCTTTTTTTATAAGATTTCAGCGATTTGCGGTACAGATGCGGAGTGATAAGTGAGATTTTAGAGGGTAATGGGAAGGATAAATAATGAAAAATTTGGCTGTCCGTCGGCGATTTAGTCGACTTCAGCATAATTATTAATAAATAAAAATGATTACAATGTTTTAAAAATTATTTAGTTTACTTTATTGATATTTGCAAACAAGAGCAGCCAAATAAATAAAAAACTATAAGGAAAAATATTATTGTCCACTATCAGGTTCTCGCGGGCAATCATCATAAATTCCATTGAAAGATTAATCGGAGCGTTAGTTTTAGATTATTTTTAAACCATCAGAACTAAAAATAATCCAATTCTAAACATCTAATATTTGAACATAATTATATCGCGAAATAATCCATTTCCGTCGAGAACTATACTTTTCGGCAATAATTGTCAAACTAAGATCATGCGGCAAGTAATTAAAAAAATTTCCATTTCTAATCACGCCTTCATTATCATGAAGACCATTATTTTCCCAAGTGCGCTCCATAAACATGAAAAGGCGAAATTAGATGCTAATGGGATGTCTTGGTTCGGCGAGGCGATAATTTCTAAACTCACTATGTCGCATTAAAATTTTAAAGAGCTACAATTCGAAAGGGGATTTCCTGTTTGGACCTATTGACTCAGCGTGTTTTTGTCTGAACACGTAGTTGAAATCGCGACCACGCATCTAATCGAACACTCTAACGTATGTATTTAAGGAGTACCGTATATGATTGATGAAGAAAGGCGATAACGTGCGTGGCGATCTCTTTAAGCATCTAAAATATTTCCGGTTCGCGTAAAAAGTGCAAATCATCCGCGAAATAGGCAATTCTAATATTAGCCCGTCGAGAAATATATTGTATTTAACTTTTTTTTTAAATGGCAAATAACCGTTAACGCCGCATAAAGTATTAATCATTGCATTTGAACAAAACGCTCACCCATGAATCATAAGAACTTAATGTTCTTTTGATTATATGCGCACTACTCGAACCATACATTCAGTCGACTACCATATTCAAATCCATAAATTTTGCGTTTTATCAAGTATGAATTAACAATTCAACCAACGAACCACGCGAGGACACATCAAAATCAAACAAACCGTGCATCACTCATACGATAATAACCAGCTCTCTCCGCTCGCTGGCAAAGCAGACGTCGCAGCCGCCTCGCTAAAAGCCAGCCGTGATCATCGATCCTCACCCGCCACTGCCGCTATATTTTCTCACGCGATTTGCGCGCAAAAACTTTATCGCTTCCGCAGCAGAAACAGCAGGCCTCACGAACGTTTAAAAAACAAACACCTCCGCTCTGTGCACGAGGTCAACACACGCGCAACGGCCGTTCTCGAAAGTTGCACGTGACCTTGCCAGGGGAAGTCCCGTGGCACAAAAAAAAAAAAAAAGAAATCCAGTGCATTGGCAAGAAAGACAGGTGAAAAACTCTCCCACGCTTATCTGTGTCTTTCTCAAGTGGATTAGAGACGCGATATATCGCGTGTTATCAGGCACGTGACGCGTGCTAATGGTGCAGGGTCAACGTGAGTGCATCTGTGCAACAGTCACGTGTATAAGTTATTGGGTGTATGTAGGAGGAAAAATTGTTGTGCATGGGTGTGTGATGGGTGTAACGTTAAGGAATAGGTGAACGTGATCGAAGCTGTTTGCCAAGGTAGATTATTGATGAGGATGTATCGGTATGCGAGTGAGAGAGTGATGGGTCTGTGTATTTTTTACCTTATTTTACGGGGAAAATATTGTGAAGTGGCCGTGTCTTATCTGGGTCGAAAATTACGTCACGTTTTCCTGTTGGCTGCTCAACATTGATGATGACGTAGAGGGTTATATTATGTAAACAGACACGAGATTTCAGTTAGGCGTAGGAAAGTCGACGAAGCGTACATGACGGGAGGATGTTTTTTAATGATTTTGGTGTGTTGAATTGTGGTATCTGTTTTGATTTCGTCAACTGATAAGTTTTATTTGTTTAAAATTGTCTTTAAAATTGAAACAATTGCTGTACTAACATTTGTACAAAGTATGCAATTTTAGACAAATGTTTTTTTTTTATAAATAGTTCTGTAATAGTAGTGAAATTATTTATGTCAAATGAACTTTTTGATACTGCTGAAATTGAGGATAAAAAGAGCTACGAGCACCCGCAATGTTATGTTTTTAATCATCCGGAATTGATAATTCCATAGGCACATAATGACACACATATATACAAGCGATAATTACGTCAATTATGACATAACAAAGTCTTTTTGCACAAGTGTGTATACTCGTGCGCACTCTAGCGATCGAGATAAGTTTAAAGTACGGTGACTATTGATTTTCTGGCAGATAATAATGACACTATTGTGCCGTTTTTGATGCGGGGAATTTTTCTAATCGAAATGGCCGCGATAACATTATTTATTGTGCGTCTAATCCCCGCGAATTTAACGATAACGCAATAATAATAAGTGGTGTCACGAGTAGCACAAAGAAACCTAAGACGTTTATCAATGCAATAAGCATCTTGCGTCGATACGTGCGTATATAGTAGGTCGATGTTTTCGGCATCTCGTTCAAGGATTCTCAGTTTACCTTGTCGGTCTTATTTTGTTAATCAGTTTTTTTTTTCTTTTTTTTTCATGGCAGTATATCTCGTGGTGGTATCGGTGTGTATTATGGGCTTTAATCGTAATCGACGAAATTTGTGATATTATACAGTGATAATATGTTTTGTCGTTGTGTGTATAAAACAAGATCATTTTACGCCATATCAATATCGACTAGAAATTTTAAACGATCGCATTTCTTTAAAAGATTGAAAAGCTTATGCAGACTTGATATTTTTATTAAGAAAAATGATTGAGTTAACGATTAATTAAATTGATATCAAATTTTTGAAATGCTGCGATAATCTTTGATAAGATATAAAAGGAATTTCAAAAGTAAAAAATAAAAAAAAATGTCTTTTATCAAGTAAAAATTATTTTTTTAGTTATTACCGACCTTTTTTGGTTTAAGAAAGTTATAAACTTTCAGATGAAATGTTTAAGATCCTTTAGAAACACACAGCGAATGTTGTATATGATGTTGTGAATGATTCTTCGCATAAAATCTTTCCAATTTTGAGAAACTACTCCCCAATACCATACCTAGTTTGCAGAGTTAAGAATTTCAAAATTGAATTAAATTTCGGGCCTTTAGCAGGAAGCGTATTTAATGGGTGCTTCCTTGAACCCCCAATATTTTTAGCGTCCAATATTAATATTATTGCTTGCTTGGTAATCTAAAATCTAAATTAAAGTAAAATTCGTGGATTTATAGCTAAAAATAAAAATAAAATTTGATTACACAATGGATTTAGAAATGTCAAGAAATTTAAGAAGCTGCATATCATGCATTTTGATTAAATTTTCATACTTATAATCCAATCATCAGTATGTAAAATGTGATGTATAACAACGCTCGTTATGTGAATAAGAAATTAATAAAATTCAAACTGAATATATATAAATTTCTTACATGATAAACAAATTTATTATTGCTTTGTTTTTAAAAGATATTATTTCTTTTAATATGATTAATTTATTTTATAATAAAATGATAACCATTGAAAATCTTGTGTTAATATTTAACAAATACTTTTGTACTATTGTAAATGAATATAGCTATAAAATGCGAGCACAAAAGTCATACCCATAAAATTACCATATATTATTTAGAGTTTCTTGAACAGACAAAAGCGCCAAATACGTTACTCTATTGTAGCAGTTACATGTCATAAATTGGTATTTTGCATGGAAAAAGCCATAAATTATATTTTTCTTAATCATCATGTTAAAATTTGCCCTCCATTATAAAATCAGGGGATTCACGTTTAGATGCGTATAACGCATTGGTTTTTCCTATGACACAGATCTCTGCACACATTTAATATAAAAATACAGTGAGTAGGTGTAATCGTACAAAGATACTTGTTATAACCCTTTTCTATTGATATAGGTGCCATAAAACAAGTACTTCTAGTGAAATCTTATCTTATTATATAGCAATGTTTTATTCGTTCATCCATCCTTTTATTTTAACTAATCTCATAATGTTATATTTAAATTAAAATAAATGAAAAATAAAATAATTTATTTTCATCTTTGATTATTTAACTCATTTAATTTAAACACACCGCTAACATCCTTAAAAAATATATCCAACCCCCTTTGCGTTAAACAAACAAAAAAAAAACATCTATCTTAAACTGTTTAAAACGTTCGCAATCAATTTCATCTCCCTCGAGCTATTAAGCCCTCCCAAAAAGCGAGCAAAAGAAGGCCATTTCCGTCTTCCGCAAATTTCAAATCACTCTCGCGACAAACCAGCCCCTGTACCTCTCTCCGCGCATGCACACAAAGCTCTCTTATCGCGTGCCGCCCACGTAGTTGCCGGGCAGCATCCGTTGAAAATCCATTTCGTCCTCGGCTGGAATCGAATTTCCCGTGTGTCTCGGACGACGGTATACACGACTGCATCCTCACCCTCTCTATATATATGTACACACACACGTATATACACTTAGACTCGAAAATAATATCAAGTCCAATTCCATCCTCTGATTGACGCGTCTCTTTCCCTCTCTTTCTCTCCCCGAAATTGCCCGCCTTCATCCAGCCATGCACGGCAATCCATTTACGTGTCTAGATCTACTTTTAGACCCTTGGTCGCGTGTTCCCGTGCAATATTTAACGGTAGCGTGTGACGCTCTTTTCTGCCCGCAGGCCTGTTCTCGAGCGCGCTGTCGCAAGGGGGCGGAGACAGAATGCCCGCGGCTAGCCCGTCCAGGAGACAGCAGAAGCAGCATCAGGACGAGGATTGAAGAGAGACAAGTGGAGGATGTCCAGCGAGCGGGACGACGCGGCTATGGAGTCGCCGGTGAAGAATGGGGAGAACGATAAGGTATATATATATATATGTATTGTTGAGCTTGATGTATGTAGATGCATTGGTTATTATAGGGCGGAAGAAATGAATCTAAGGGTTGGAGGGGAGATGGTTGGGCGTGCAGGATATTTTTTATCGAGTGGACTGGATAATAATGAAAATGATGACGAGGTACATGTGATGGTTACGTGAGATAAGCTCGCCACTTAAGAATATGATAAAGTGCTTGAGAAGTAAATATCTGCTTTTGGCACTGGGTTTAATGCCTTTTTTGGGAGTGATTTATAGCGGGGCGGTCAAAGTGCGCTTTTATGAAGTCCGTAATTGATTATGGTTGATGTGATATTTTTTATGGTTTTTATGCAGTTCGCATATAGTAGGCAATGGTAGCTTTACATTGAGACGCGGATTTATATACTACAGCTTACTTTCTATATGTATACAAAGTCGATTGAAGTTTAATTAAGCTGACTATTTTATTGTGTTTATTTTAAAATATAAAAGTACAATTTAAGAGAATGAAAATAAATCAATTATTAATTTTATTAATTATTTTAATTTAAGAGAATGAAAATGACAAAAAAACATCTTAAAAATTAAACAAATACTTTTTTTTTACAAAATACGGTCTGAAGGTAGAGATTAAAAAAATTTATTTAGACGCATTTCTCTTTTTGAATGTCTGGTATTACATTGAAGCGCATGGCAATTTAGGAGCAACATCTTGTGGTATTTCCAAATCGAAAAAAGTTATAAAACCGTTACTTTTCGTAATGACACGGTGAATCCCGGCATACTTTCACACTTTGTTGAATCATCTTACCCAAAAATTTCTATTGCACCGCAATTTTTATTTTTGAAATGTAAACAGAGTACGTTTCCGCGTACTTTCACTTTCCAAAATAAATGTCATCGTAACGCATAAAAAATTCAAAATTATTGACCGAATATCAGTGCTTGTTTCAGCGTAGCTTTCAGAAATACTTATATTTAAAAGGTTTCGTGGAATACAGTTTTTAAATTATCAAGTTTTAAGTAATTAATACTGCAAGAGAAGATAAAACATTTTCAAAAAATTAAAAGTATACTTCTTGTTTTTTAACAAAATTACGAGTGCGTCTATAAATTAGTTCTATTATTACATAATTAAATTTTATAAAATGTAATACATAACTTTTGTTTAAAAATTTAAGTTGTGATTCCTGTAGATTAATACAAAAAAAACTTTGAAAAACTTTGTTGACAGAATTAAAGAGAATATAGAAATACGTATTATGATTAAAATTTAAATCTCCAAGCACACGTAAAACACATAAATTTATTCATCACCGCATCTGAACAATATAAAATCGTACGCTGCAGGCCCGATAATCCAATGAAAATACTTCCAAAACAATTCTCATTTCTCCAGCCATCATCCGCAATACCTAAATCATACGCAAAACAAAAGCCTCTTACATTCTACCATCTCTCCCCAATCTCCAACCCCCACCTCACGACGCATTACCATTAAACCCCATATACACCCCATTGTCTTCCCCCTTACGTCCACATCTCACTCTCTATCTTTCTCTTCCACAGCTGGCAGTACAGAACGGCGTGTCGCGTCAGGACTCGGGCATGCCAGCCGACGAGGACCTCGGCTCGCCAACGTCACCGGACAACGACGGTCCACCGTCGACAAAGCGACGTTCCTCCGTCGGCTTGGCTATCAACGGCTGTGATGACTCCGAGATGATCAACGAGTCGAACTGTACGATTGACAGCACGCTGAACAGCGAGTGCAACATCACAGTGATACATGTGACACTGCCGCCGTCGAAGGACGGCGACGAGGAGTGCACCACCACCACACCCCTTGCTGAGAACGATAAGAAGGATTATACGGGCGAGGGCAAGGATAGCAAGGATGGCAGCGATAGCGGGGTGGAGGGTTGCGCTGTTGAACCGTTGAGGGTAGGTGTTGGTTTCAAGCGAACTGCGCCTTTTTGTGTTTTCAAGATAGGAAGTAGCGGTTTGGGTTGAGGATGTAGGTTTGTTTGGCTAGAATGGAAAATGAATATTGGATTAAAGTGTGTAACTATTTTTGTGTAAATAGCTGCGGCATTTGTTTTCCTTTATAGATAAGTCAGGTTTACATACAGCAGTCTTTGTATATAAGTTTGTTCTAATATCGTTTAGCAAACTTTGAATGACTTGTAGCGCAGAACCAATTTCCTGTTGGCGGGGTTCCACGAAAATTCTATTTGACGAAAATTTTTAACTCGCATATATATACATATAGTCGAGGAAAAAGCTTACGCATGAAAGAATAGAATTTACCTGTATACGGGAAACGCGTGTCTTAAATCACAGAGAATAAATTCCATATCGATCTATGTAAGGCCAGAAATTATTAGGATTACCGCTTTTGTTTGTCAAGTTTCCTTGTTGCTATCGATAAAGCACACAGATAATGCGGACTTTATTGGAACTTCGGTATGCCACAGGACTTACCCAATCTTCCCGCGTTTTTAAAAATGCTCCGTGCAGCAGGGGAATCACCGTGCACGACAAATTCCGAGGCCATTAGTCATTTGACAAAGTTAAATATTTAGCTTATGCAGGAATAAATCGCGGTGGAACTTTCCAATGATATGGGCTAAATTTAGAAACCATTATCAAATCGTATCCGTATAATACACGTACACTTTTTTTAAAAATTTGATGTCAATCGTTAATAGTTATAATGAATATACTTTAATCTTATATAGTTTGAAATTGCTTTACAACTTTACGCACTCGCAGTTTGCGCTCGAAAGATGCCACCGTTATGACTCGTTTATTGCCACTATTCACCTGTGATAAAAGGAAATTACGGAAAATTTGCAGCGTGACATACGCAACGTGCGTGATCACGTGTTCGCCACACTTGCTAAGATTTGCCGAGCAAAGTCAAAGAAAATGATGGTCATTAACCACTCGCATACTTATATAATTTTAGCTGCAAAGCAATTTCATTGTTTCAATTTTTTCAAGTATATACACACACACACACACCACTTAAAACATCCTGAAACAACAAAATCTCCTTTTCACATGCAAAAATCATTCACAGTTATACCTATAGTACCAATTGTCTCATATTTCCGACATTTTTACAACCTCCTCCTAGTTTACTTATCAAGCCGCCCACATGTATGCTAATTGAAACGCCCCCCGCAAACCTTTCACCACATCTCCTCCGTTCCTATGAAGTTATATTATATTCGCTTCTTCGCTTGCAGGTGCAGAGCCGCAACAGCGTCGACTACGCGAGCAGCTGCAACGGCCTGGACGAAGCATCGTGCGACTCGAGCCTCGTCAGCTGCTGCTCCGTGTACGAGGACCCGTGCGGCGCCGCCTTACCCGACGACATACGCCTCAGCAACGGTAGCACCGTGGGCGTCGGCAACGTCGGCGGTGGCAGCGGTGGCGGTGGCGAGGGCACCAGCGAAGGAGGCAGCGAGAGCTCGTCCATCGCCGGGAGCGTGTCTGCGGCGAGGGTGCAGAAGAGGGCGAACGCGGGCGCGCAGCCGAAGAAGAAACTGACGACACAGTGAGTTCGATGAGGAGGTTTTAAAGGTTTTGCTTGTTTAGTTGGGTTAATAGATTTTGAATATTTAGGTGATATAAGAGCTTTTTGACAGGTTTCAAATTGATGAGTGGTCGAGAGGTATTACGTGAATTTTTGTTTTATATCTTGGTTATTAAAAGTTATGTTGGGTTCAATTAACACATTATTTCTATTAGATCACGATGCAATTTAAAAAGGAATCATGAATTGGGAATCGTAAATTGTTTGTGGGTCAACGTATTGCCAGACTATAACAGAATTATTCTAAATTCTAAATTGAGACTTGGCACTAGAGTTACGTGAAAGTGCACTCTTACAAAACTAAAATATTCAGTGCAGGTATACTGGCCGTGCGGTGCGGCTCTTATAAAGTCAAGTTTCTTTCTAACAAATGTGAAAAGAATTGCTTTTCACTGACTTCGTCTTTTCTACAATGCACCGATTTCTCGATTCTCCCATGTATTTCGTGACCGACGTTATAAGTGCAATTTTGCAGACTGCTGCCACGGTGCTTTCTAAATCTTTCGAATTGAAATCACGTTTTACGATAATAAAGTTGCAAGCCGTGTGAAATTTATGTACGTAAAATAAAAATTTATGTCGTGTCAAGATCTGATTTTGATGATGAAATTTTTGAAAAAATTATTTCTTGTAATTAAAGAATCCCATATTATTAGAATTACTGCAAAAAATAAAAAATCTATTTTTAATACTAATTCAAATTTTCACTTTTCCGCAGTGGCTCAACGGACTCCCAGAAGAGTAGCAGCCAGCGGGCCAGCAAGACGGCCTCCTCGTCGGGCGGCATCGTCAACGGCACGACGGCCACGGGCGCGCGAGCGAAACCGCGCTCGGCACCTCAGCGCAACCCCCTGACAAAGTCCCAGAGTATCAGCCGTGACCGAGGCCGTCCGCGAGAAAAGTCTGTGGTGAAAGAGTCGCCGGGTCGCGACAGCTCGGTGTCGGGGCAAAGCGCTAGTGTGCGAGGCTCGTCGACGTTGCGCAACGGGAGTGGCGCGACCTCGAGCACCGCTGCTTCCAGGTCCCGAGCTCGGCCGGATTCGTTGCCGTCTGCGCTTACGACGGAGATTAATAAGGATCTGGCACAGAGGGGACGCGGTGCAGGTGAGATGCTTATTTTTTGTTTTGATGATTTTCATGGAGTGAATTTTAATAGGATTGTAGAAAGATAGAAAAGGTCTGGATTTGATGGGAATTTTATACGAATTGATTAAGTGAGACTTATTTACTGATACAGGATTTGATAAAGAGTGAATTGGTGTATGTAATTATTGATTATATCTATTAAAGTAATGATTGATTATCGTCAAAATAAAATAATCAGTATGATAATGATTACTTACAGTAATTTTTGTTAAAGAATTTGTTATTCGTAGTATAGAAGATAAATCAAATATTTGAATAGTCATTTCATTGAATGAATGCTAAATTAAGAGATGAAAACATTAAAAAGTTTCCTTGAAATTCTTAAATCGCACGTTTCTTATCACACTCAAGTTCATTTCACGTAATTTCTATCTTTATGTTTCACTTAACGATTAGTTAATAATGCAAATCAATGCGTAAATTTCTATGACTAACATAATACTAAAACTTTTCCATCCCCCGTCAGGATCATCACGGCCCAGAGGTGGTTCAAGCACCCGATCCAGCACAGCGACGACGTCGATGACGCGAACGCCAGGTTCGACACCGTCCGAGGATGGTCGTAAATCCCTGTCCACAGTTGGCCGTAGCTCCAGTCTATACCAGGGGCGGCCCGATCTGAAAAGCACACGACTCCTGGACAAAATGACGGCGAGCATGGACGCTGGTATGGGCAGCAAAACCCTAGAGACGTATGGCACACTGCCGCGCTCTGCTCGGCACAGCAAGTATACAGTTCCTAAGACGAGCGAGAAGCCGCCAGTGGCCAATCGCAGCCGGTCCGGTAGTCGAGACGCCAGTCTGAATAGGCTGTTAGGAAGAAAGACGACACTAGGCCCGAAGGACCTCGCTGGAACGCACAAGGGACTACCGCCATATCCGAAGCAGAAGGTCACGGAGAAGACGAGGATTTATCACGAGACGAGCGTACAAACAGGCTTGACGGGTAGGGTGGATTGTTTAGTATTAGTGCGGTTGTTTGAAGACGTTGTTGAGGCTTAATGTGCGTTTCGAAAGATTTAATTACCCGTATGACTTTATCTTTATATGGAAATAAAAATGTCGTGTTTTTAATTTACAGACCAATAAAGATAATCCTGCCTGTTGTACTCTTTGTTATCTAAAAAAAAAGAATAGTAAAAATTGCAAAGCATTGTTATTGTAAATATATTTTAAAATCTTGAAATGTTTTAAATTCACTGTTTTTGTGCTGATGTTTTAGGCTTTTTATGATTTAGTAGTCATTTTAATTTCTAAAGGCACTCATTTTTAATATTTTGTTTTACAGGTAAGGATATTGACAACTGCTTAGCAGGCATAGCAACAATAGTCCCGAACCCGGAAAGTGTAGAAAAGTCAGAGGGAGACAGTCAGACTGAGGGTAGCTGGGAGGATATGCAGCAGCTCAAGGTAGACCTGAAGAAAGCCACGGAGGAAGGCGCGGAGAGGCGGAAAGAAAACGAGAAGTTAAAAGCCGAAGTTGAAGAGCTAAGAAAGAAACTGGATGAGGAACAAGCTGATCACGCGTTTGCTAAGCAGGAATTGGATAGGAATGCGCAGAGGGTGCTGGCTATGTTGGGGACGCCGCAGTCTGAACATGCAGGTGCGTACAATACCCATGGCGCACGCTTCGAATTCCGATACGCTCGACCATGAAAGGGACATTTGAATAACTGGGGTGGAGTCCGATATTGAAACGTGCTCCTGGGAATTTTAGAACGTGAGGGATGCAAATTACCGTAAATATGTGTACAGAGGGTTCTGGTACATTTGATCGCGCTAATTTTAATGTAATCATTGAGGGGTACAAATCTTTTACGTCTGGCAATGTGTTAATCACTGTCTTACGTGATATACTTTAAGATTTTTTTAAGTTCCAAATTATTGCTTGACAATTTTTTAAAGTTAAAATTCAATTTTATTTAGTATAATAAATAATGTTACATGATGTTTGTACAGGAAATATTAATATTTATCTATTTTCATTACAGACGGCAGTGACAGCTTCTTAGAACTCGAATCTCATATTCAATCATCCGGACAAGTGGTTGCTAATCAACAAATTAAAATTGACGATCTACAATCATTATGTAGAATGCTTAACAGGGTAAGATATTTCCTTACGTAGTTTGAAATGTATAAAAAACCTTTTTACCTTTTTATCTATCACATATTTTATTGTTTGTAATATTTCGTTTATATATAATATTCATTCTGCATTTCTTTTAGGATTTGGAAAAAAGTTTGGCCGCTCAAAAGGCATTACTCCAACAACAGCAGGAACTGGAAGCGGAGTCAATAGAAATGCAAGATTTTTTGCAAGAAGAAAAGGCTACTTTAGAAATTGCGCTGAAGGAATCTGAGTTGGAGTCAAAGAAAAAGGACGAGACTATAAAACAGTTGACCTCAGAGTTGGAAAGACAAACGGAGGAGTGCAAGCATCTCGTTCGAATCAGTGAGCAGAGGCGCCAAGAAAACTTGTCGCTGAGCATGAAATTAAATGCGGTTGAGAGAAGGAGCAAAGAACTCCTGCTTGCGCAAGGCGCGGCTGCATCGGGTGCTTCGGTTGCTCTGTCAGGCCTAGGAAGTAGATTGGAAGGACTGGTCGATCAATTGATTATGTCCTACAATATTTCTGAAAAGGATTTTGAGGTATAGTAAACCGTAAATTATCAATTCGACTTTAATTGCTTGTCAAATAATCGTTTATCTGAAAGATTTTCTTTGTAAATGAATCATCATAGTATGAGAAAGTCTATTATATACTCAAGGTTGCTGAACGATATCATTGTTTGATTGCTTATGAACTAATAAAATTACATTTTTAACAGGATGTAATTTACCACAATGAAGCCTTCAGCCGAAGTAATAGTAGCATCGAATCAAGTCCTGTTAGTTCAAAACATAGTATCAAAGACTGCACGCCGAGCCCTAAAAGAGGTTCTTTCGTTTCCGCCGTTATTGGAGCAATAAGGAATGCTGCGACACATCCATTTGCCACGAAACAAACGAACGAAAAGAAATCTAATGATACATCCAAAGTAATACGAAAAGGTTTGTCTTCAACATTGAAAGTTATGCTGTCCATTTCGTTCCTATAAAAATAACATTTCTTAGCAACAGAGATGTTTTTGATATGTATTAAATTAATTTAAAATGTTTTCATAAAATTTTGATGTTTATTCAAATTTCTTCACAGACTTAAGCACAGAATCTTCGTCCGATCTTCTTGATTTCGAAACAGAGCCTTGCCTAATGATGGAGAGTGTTTTGGAAGATGTTCCTTTACCAGACACCTATTCGCATAATATGGTATCTAGTTGTGATTCACTTAGAAGAGTTTTGAGTGTTCCGGAAACTGTGGATGAGCACAGTCTTAGGAGAACTAAGATAAATGGAGAATCGACTAGTCTTACAAACCTGACTCAAGCAATACTGAATAGGCGTAAAGTAAGTGTGGTTATATTTGCTTAAATAAAATTTGAAACGTATACTTTCATATACGTAGAATAAAAATATACAACAATGAATTCGTGAATTCGAACGTTTGATTCATGTCTTTTTGATCATAAACATAAAAATTAAATATCTGAAAATGTTTTTTAGCATTATCTAAGATTTGATTGTAAAATAATTAAATGTAGACAAGTATTTTATATTTAATTTGCAAAGAAGTCGTATCAAAATAGTAGATTATGCACCCAGGGAGTAAAAGTAAAGAATGTCTTAGATCGCATATAATTGTCGCCCGAGCCGAAGGCGAGGATGACAAATATTTGCTATCTGAGGGATTTTTTACTTACTCTCGTGGTGCATATACTAATTTTCTCCATGAGGAGCGTAAAATGCGTAGGCTAGTTTTTCGCCCGCAGGGCGTACAGTACGCACGTTACGCGCCGTGTGGTGAAAGATTTTTAAAGGAAGAAGCAACTTTTTTTTTAAGAAATGCGTGTGTTAATTTCCTTAACTGAATTTTTAAACCCATAAAAGTATAATAAATTATAAAATTTTTTAGGCTGAAGATGAGGAGGAAGAAAATTATGAATCAGTGAGTGAATCAGATGCCGGTCCGTCCGAAGGTCCGTTACCAATGACTGACTACTGTCCAGCCACTAGTCTTGTCGATCAAGTGATTGACGTTGACAATCTTGTCACTAAACTTTTGAAAGTTTTGCGTATTATACAACTCGACAACGATACATGCATTCAAGAATTAAAAGACGAAAAGTACGAATCCTTTTGCCTGTTACGATACATAAGAATAAAATTAGAATAAGTTTTAAATGTCATCAATTTATTTACAGATCTGAACTAGAGACGAGGCTAGAGATTTTCTTGGCCGAACGAAAGACTGCGGAAAACTCACAAGAATCCGAACGAGAAGTTTTAAGTAATGGAGTGGATGATCAAAGTTTAATTGATAACTGTAAACATGTGATAAAAGAGGTATAAAACTTGATCTGGAATAATGTTCAATACGCGTAATATTATTTTAATAAAAATTAATTAATTTTCATCTGCGTTACAGATGAATGATATGAACGAATTGATCGTTGATGGCCAAATTCAAATAAATAAATGCATTTCAGAAGAACCAAGAGATGAAGATCAAAATGCAAACGCTACTGTCCTTCTCTCACCCAGCGTGTGCTCTTAAACCTTTCTGTAGGAAACTAAAGAAATTCTATTTTTATCAATTCTATGAGTCAATTCACCTCTCATGAGTGACAAAATATCAATCATATTCTACAATCCTATAGATCAATTAGACGAAAACAGTTAAGCTGTATTTTAGAAATACTGCTAGAAATTACTAGGACTTGACTATATACAGTAAAATTTAAATATTTAAAATTACGAATTTCAGTTATTGTATATAGTATGTTTAAAATTCGTATGGATTGCTGTCAACGTTATTTCTCAAAATGTAGAAGTAAATAATCAGGGTCATATGAAATTATCGAAGGAGATTGTAATGTGATTTTTGTGCTCTATAGAGAGAAATGTCAGTGATCAAAAGAGGTAATTGTACATAATGAAACGATAGTGATTCTTAGGATGTAAGCTAATTAAAAAGGAAATGCGTCGAACTGTGTTTGATAAGTCACTGTGATGGATTATCGAAGATTTCGAGAAAAAAAAAGAGAAATCATTTCATTTTTTGTTTGTTCTTATATACGAGAAGTGCTTCCGCGCTGATTTTCAACCTTCATCACTTTACCTCGCTGCGAGCATAAACTATATATATTCATCGCTTAGTCCTTATGTTATCAATTTTTATTAAATGAACTTGATTTTTTTTTCTTTGCTTTGTTCTATAATAAGAGAACGTACGCTTGGCTGTACAGAGAACTGAATGTTTCATTTATCGTATCATTATAACGCACGCGTAAGGCTCCAAGTCACTTTATAGCGCCCGACGAGCTTTCATTGTTGTACAGCTGAATATGATAGTGTATCATTTTTATACAATTTATGATTACCATGTCAATGTACCAAAAAGAGATAGTAAGAAATGACAGAGCCAGAGCAGGTGATCAATTAATGTATAATTATTAATTTTTAAAAAAACGAATAAATTTTTTTCCATATAAAAGCAGCCATTTATTTCTTTTTATGAGCGCCTTTAAAACTATATTCATAAATATATGTATACCTAGTATCACTTACATAAAAACTTATTCTAAGTTATCACTTGTACATGAGTTAACGATGTTTTAAATATAAAATGCGCGCTAAATGCGATTGATGATTATAAATAATACTTCATGTAGACACCTATTGTGATGAAGTTTTACTTTCTAGCCTGTTGAGCATGGCGAAGCCGGTTCAGGAACGGAGCTATCAGATTGGATATGCGAAGAGCCGGTCTGGAATTCAATATTTTCAAAGTTAGACTTGACATTATATACGTGAAAAAGTAATGACTTTTCATTAACCGTTATTAAACCTACTTGTGGCTACTAGCATGTATGGCGTCATGATGAGAGGATTTCGACATATCTTCTTTTTCTGGTTTGATTGGCTTTAGTGGGTCTTCTTTTTCCGGTTTCGGCTTAGGCTTGTTTTGTCCCTCAGATAGGAGTGACGTAAAATTGGGCTCGAGCGCTGCACCAGCTAATAGAAGACTATCGGCCGGAGCCAGTATGAAGACCAAACCGTCGACTGGAATAATACAATTTTAATTTGACGTTTAAGTATTGAGACTTTCATATTGTTCAAATAAAAATAATTATAACTACAAAAAAATCCTTTTTCAAAAAAATATTGCATACTAATACTTTGCTGCTGAAAATTATTTTTAATCTTATATTTTGAATATACGTTTTACATTTTTTATTCACGTATATGCAAATTTCTTTAATTTCTTTTGTTGAAAATGAATACGTGTAACAATTTCGTAGTATACCTTGACTGCGCAAAGTTACATTTACAATATGAGAATATGCTTTCCTAATAAGATGAAGAAATGGACACTCACTTTGACAATACAATAGGTATGCAATTATGTTTAGAAACCGTAATTACCAAATAAAAAACTGTATTTAAAAATTTTCCCATCTATTCATTTAACGACAATTAGAAGTACAAAAGGTATTTTATAGATGTCCAAAAGAAAATGTAAGAATCAAAATTTTCAAAGATAAATAACGAATTTGCAAATGCGTACTTTTATAAAAATATAATTTTTACATCACGCGCAAATAATTTTTCATTTAGTTCGAAACTTATATATGTACCTTTGACTCTGTAGTTCTCCGTGCCGTTCTGACGCTGATCGTAGTGCTCGGTAGGGGCGGACTTGGAGTCGGCAGCTGGGGCCTCGTTGCGCTCGGGTCTGGAGTCGCGCGTATAGTGCATCAGGGGGCTGGCGTCGACGCTCACTAGCACCAGGGCCAACAGAAACAGAATGCTCTTGAAGACGCGCATGTTGATGCTCGTCTGCATCTTGTTTGTTATTTTTGAAACTGTTGAAAAATTGCAGGTATTACAATACGCGAAAGTTTATCTGGCTTTGTTTTAGAAATGTGGTGCTTTAAATTCAGAAATTTCTTTTAGTAATGTAAATTACGGTTTTAATTTTTAAGAAGTTTTATAAGTACCCATAAACTTTAAAAAATATCAAAATGAATTACAAAATTCCTTTTGGAAACTCCTTTCAAAAATAAGACCATCGATAACTGAAGCACTTAAATATCTTAATACTCGTCTTACCGATCTCGGACGGTATCTATTGAAGTATGGTAGTTAAGTACAAAACAGGTTGGACGCTTAAGTAATTCCTTTGGAGAACTACAGGGCAATGCTTAAGGTAATGTAAATTCCAGGCTTTGGTTTATCGCCAAAGCAATTGAAAAAAGCTTTTCTACAGCCCAAGTTTATTTTTATAACTAATTTTATTTTATTCGTGTGCAAACTTAAAAAAAAAATTTTTTCAAAACTCTTAAAATAAAAGAATTAACTGTTAGTATAAAACGTTTTCCAATCCTCAAATCAAGTTATCAGCATCTTCAACCGTCAAACCAAAATAAAAAAATAAAAGAAATACTCAAAATAACAATTAAATTTGTTAAATTACATTAATCATTCTCTTAACCACCGCCTCATCCTTAAGAAGAAAACCTTAACACAAACTCACCTTCCTACCGCGTCTTATCCTCTAAGCGAACCTCGGCAGCTCTGTCTTGTCGTGTCCTGCCGACTGGAGCCTCGGCTGCGCTGTGCCAGAACCTAGCGGAACGACTTCTTCTTCTTCTTCGCCATGTACCCCCACCCCAGAAAACATCAGCAGTAGCAACCCGTTCAAGTTCAAGGACCCGTTGAGGCGGGGCCCCCGAGGCAGGAGGAAAAGAGAGAGGGATGGGTATAGGTATATACACTTTTATACACTCTCTCACAACCAACAGAGATGTTGCGTAGCGATATTATAATTATACGAAGGGGTCAGCAACCATGTTTTTGTTTTTTTTCCCTCCGATGCGATTGATTTTTCGAATGGGAGATGATAACTGCGCACAGATGTGGGTTGATCGCGCGGGCGACCGTTACCGCAGCGGATTTGTTTTTCGGCCGGTGTGAGTTATGGGTGTGGGGATCGGTGTGCCGTTGTCCGGTGATCGCTCACCTCTTATAATCTCGCGGATCGGTGTGTCTATGTATATCAATATCGGTATATGAACAGGCCATCTAACCGTTCAAGTAGATAGAAGTCGAGTCTTGTAAGACGATGTCTTAGTCCACCTACATTTATAACAAGAGGACATACTTCTTACGGACAACGACCTGTATAGCTGAAAAAGAAGCCAAAGTCACCTCAACATATTATCACTCCGAAATTTCTACGCAAACTCAAAACGGTTCTCCTTACATACAGTTCCAACGTATTTGAGTAAATCCACAATTTGTTTACTCTTTTCGTGTTCCAAAACGGTGAAAAAACTTTTTTTAGAAGCATACGTTCTGGCTCATTATACCTCATATTATGTGAAAAAAACCTTGAACAATCGAAAACCAGTGTGTGACATTCATTTTTGATGTATTTCATTTTTCTAATGGGAATTTAACATGGGGAAAATGGACGAAAAGTTCCACAAAAAAGCGATTAAAGTAGAAGAAAGAAGCTTTAATTTGATGTGAGAATCGTTAAAATCGGCCAATTTGGCGCAAAGTTAGGTGCATTTGAAAATTGCGAAAAATGACCAAAAATGATTGAATTACGTGGATTCGGGAAAAGTTGCTCATTTTTCGTCATTTTTCGCGATTTTCAAATTTTTTTAAGGCACACTCATGGGACAAGGTTTTTCTTGTTTTTTGAGCTTTACTAGATAAGAAAAATATATGTGCACGCTAAATTTAATGGTATCATCTTTTTTGCGACAGATTCTAGTTTTTGAGAAAATAGTCAAAAAAGTCCTTCTCTTCAAAAGTCAGCCATTTTTTCTAA
>UXGD01000509.1:0-56306 GCA_900474315.1 Torymus auratus | reverse complement strand
AGGTATCTTATATCATTGATTGATCATAGGGAAAGTGTCGATCGGGGGTAGCGTCAATATATTGATTCTCCGGCAGTATAGAGGTTAATTCTGAGATTTCGCAGTCTCTCTCTCTCTCTCTCAGATATCACCGTCTATGATTATAAAACTTTCCCACACCTCGATTGATACATAATAATCGCAAAAAAATGAAAACACCTCAAAAGCCTCAGTGATATCGGTGCCGCGGGTCAGCTCGAGCCACTCAGATCCACCCGGATGATGTTCGATGAACGATTCGAGGTCATAAAGATTGTCATTGATACGCCAGAGGCCCTCGGCGCCGTCATCCTTTCGTCTGCCTTCGAGGAAGCCAAAACATGTTTTCAGGAAGTAGTCGCGACCCGATGGGTACGCCATTCCCGGTACCGTGCTCTTAAGTTGACTCATTTTTTCCCTAGATTGGAAAATACCTTTAAGTAAGTTTCGTATTATTAATTTCTGTTTCATTAATAAGGACCTTATATGAGATAAAAATAAGATTGCCCGATAGCGTAATTACCGATAAATTCATCTTGAACATAACATGTTTTCAAATTCTAATTTTCTATTCGAAATCTTGACACTCTTTTTTCATTACAGCGCTTTTTTTATTTGACGATTTTTAATGTGTATTAATAAATATGTTATGTTGAAGATGAATTTTTTCTTTCAAATTTAAATTGGTAATACTTAAAACCAATGGCTACACTATAAAAACTGATTTTTCTGAAGTATGAAGGTGTATCATTTTTTATTTGACTTTGACAGTTTTTTTAGATACTTGCTGTTTTTTGTCGCAGTTGATCAGATGATACAGCAGAGGATCGGTACGTTTTACGTTTCGGGTATTAATGAGCACTCACATTATTTTTAAAAGCTGCTTTTTCATTACGTCCATTTTTACTCTACAGATTGATTGTTTAAACTTAAATGATAGTCAGAAACTACTTCAAAATACCTAAAGAGCCCTTCTAGTTTTTACATCAGTATAACTGACTTAAATTTCAGAGAAAAATTTCATCTTCGAAATTCACATCTTTTCCAGTGTTCACTCGTCATTATTGATAGTACGTTTTTTAATACAACGTCAAAATAGCATCTTTTCCTTCTCACCGTGAAATAAATTTCTGAATAATTGTAATAATTGTAAATTAAGAATACCAAGCTACAAACCAAATTGACTCACACTTTAAATGATCTAGTGCTTAACAACCAGTGCGCGAAAGCACACCGTAAAATTCGCGTCTATTCGTTTTCCGTTTACTTCTTCTATACACACACCACGCTGGTAAAACAGCGACTCAATACAAGATGACTAATGTCCCGGCACCAAGTCAAAACCCGACTGCACGAGTGCAGCATCCGTGAAGAATATTTGCATGACTCCTCGTAATCTTCGCTCGTACGTATGCCTCTTTATCTCTTACTGCGCCTGGTTTAGTTGCCATATTTGTTTTGAGAGGGAAGTAAAATAAGGCAATCGATAGCGAATAATATGTCTTCTCTTTCGTAACAAAAATTATGCCGATCTATTGGGGAAGGAGATTTTTCCTATTTATATCAGTTGCGCAAGTTTTTGCGCGACTTTCTTAATATAAGATACTGCTGGTATATCGAATCCACCGACGAATTTTGTTAAGTTTTGTTTTGAATTTGAAGGAAAAGATTTTAAGTGAAGTCATACTTGAACTCAAATTAGAAAATCTATATGTTGATCGTAAAATTATTGATTTCCCCTTATGGAAAAAGTCTGCAGATTTATTGTAGATTTTATGCAGAGACTACACAGAACTTCTACAGAATTGCTGCAGAAACTCTCAAGAACTTTCTGTATATTCTCTACAAATTTGATAAAGCATTTCTACATGTTTCTCCTCAATTTCTACAGAAAATCTGTACAGTAATTTTGCAATCGAACTTTTTGCAAAATGCTGTGGAGAATTTCTACAGAAGTTTTGCAAAATTTCTGCATACGAAATATCAAAATATTCCTCTAATTTCTGGAGTTGGTTTCTGCATAATTTCTGCATGAATCCGGCAGAAAATATACATAGTATTTCGATAAATTTCTAGAGATTCTCTAAAAAGCCTGCAGATTGCGAATTTTTGTAATACCTCCGCAAAATAATTTCAATTAAAAACGATATTTTGTTTAATATGTGAGGTTAGTCTCTACTTGAGAAACGTGTAGCGAAAATAATATAAAAATTTAGTTTAAAGAAATTTTAAAAAATGTCTACATACGCAAAATACTTAATAAACAAATAGGCGATAAATACATTTCTTCATGTCAGCAATCTCTATTTTCTAGTCAAATAAATAACAAAAAATTATTAAAGTATAGAGTACGTTTAGTGTTGATTTTTATACTCTTATAGATAGAAAATTTCAATGAATGAGTAACAACTTTTATTTTTATGAATATAACCCACATTAAGCTATAACATGAACATTCATAGTTTTTATTATACATAAAAAGGTACTTATGGATACATTACTTTCGAAATTTTTCTTACACTCGAGTAAGTAAAACCAACCGTGTGAATCAAGGTTGACATCTTTTTCTTTAAAAATTATCTTAAATAATATTGATTGGGGAGTCATTGACCTTTTCAAATCGATTTATAAAGGTTCACAATTTGCGTATCTGAATACAAACGTACAGGTGTATAGATGTTTATACATCTGTTCCCCACTTCTTATTACAATGCAATATTATTACCTTAATATAATTACCTATGACACTGTATTTTTTAATATAGTCATGCACAACCATATGTCGATTATGTACAAAAGTGTGTATCCTAAAATAGCTCACTCTCCCTCAATACTATCTAACAACAAAGTCTCTTATTCAGTCGTTCCTGACTTCCCAGTAACAGTGGGTATAGGACAGTGTGGACCGCCACGATAGTTGGCAAGAGTGTTCGTGCGCAGAAGCTGCTGGAAGCTGCCCTTCACGAGATCCCAGGACTTCACTTTGCCGATATCGACGTTGAACTCGCGGCAAGTCTCGATAAATGCCGGCTCGCAGAGCTTCAGGTAATCGTGGTCGACAGTTGGCATCATGTGATGCAGTCCATGTAAGCCGAAATTTGTGAGCACGAGGAAGAACGAACCATCTATCACCTCGCGGTCACGAAGTGTGTCGAGCTGCAGTAGGCCCCAATCGAGGTCTTCTCTGAAAAGTTTTAAAACGAACAAAATTTTTATCTTCAAAGTAAAGTACTTGTTCAGTTCTAGTAGAGAAAACTTTCTAACATCATGATACGCATACGTATTTGTACGAATGTATCAAGGAACAATAAAGATATTTTACTGTTAAAATAGCTATTACACTAACTTTATAAACAGTAAAATATAGTACCCGTAAAGTCCCTGCCATAAGTTAGTTTTTGTCGCTAAAAGTTTTAGTTTTAGTTTTAGTTTTAAAATCGCGAAATCTAAAAATTGATCAATTGCTTTACATAACTATTTATATCGCAGTTTTAGGCTAAAACTGCGATATAAATAGTTATGTAAAGCAATTGATCAATTTTTAGATTTCGCGATTTATATGTAAATGCATTTAGAATATGATGAGCTTTAAAAATTGGAAGTTAAAGCTAAATTGTAGAATTTGCATATCACTTTTTAAAATCTCAAAATGCATAGGTTTAGATGAAATGGCGATTTTAAAAAGTGATATGCGAAGTCTATATTTTTGCTTCGATTTGTGATTTTTAAAGCTTATTATATTCCAATTGCATTTATAAATAGATTGATTATTTGCTTTACATAATTATTTATCGCAGTTTTAACGTCAAAATCTAACTTTTGTCAGGGATGCTTACGGGTCGTAGAACTTTAATCAGACAATATATTGATAAAAACAAACGAACTTTACCAATCATCGAGTGTGATATTACTAATTGGAATTCAGTATCATTATACAATAAGCATATAAAAGCATAAATGATAATTTTTTACAAACTTATTTTTACTAAAACAACTACAGTATAATCAATAAAAGTGTGATTAACACGTATAGATAATAATACAAATAATGATGAAATTTATAAAAAATGTATGATACCTGTAGATATCGCCATCATGAAATATTTCGGGATGGTGATGCGAAGCGCTTATCCCAACTAAGTTAAAAATTAAACTACTCAATATATTGATGCACAGCCATAGTTTTACTGCCTCAAAGGGTGTCGTAGTAAAAAAAGCCATGATCAAGGGCATCAAGAAAGGAACAATATCGCGAATTTGTGGTTTCTTCCATTCCGCAAACAATGAATAATATCTGCAAGACAATGAATATTATAGTCATGTTTATTTATATAATGCGCATAGAACTTTAAACATATTATACCGTTTAATTCCTTGGGTCAAGAACGAGAGTGCAAAGGAGATGGGACTGAAAACAATCGTGAAGAACTGATAGAGAATCGCCTTGTTTTTCCGAGGCATAAACTGGAGTAGCGGTTCGTAGGCGTAGATCTCGACGTCCCAAATAGTGTTGGTGTAGAGATGATGGCTGAGGGAATGTGAGATGCGCCAATCCTTTGACGACATGGTGGTGATATCGAGGTAGTACATGCGGAAGTTATCTTTCATGTGTATGAAGTTGTGGGCGATTACCGTTGACCACGCCATGAAGATCGCTGAAATGTTTTCAAAGATAACGATTCGGTATAGAAGTGGGATCCAATACACCTTTTGATGGGATATGATTATTTATGGGAAATATCTAGAGAAAGTTACAATAACAGGCTTTAAATAACGCTCGAAATGACTTCATTTGTAGATATTTGTATTTTTATTTTATAAAATAATGGTAATAAAAGCATTTAAAGTAAAGCAGATCAGCTCCTTCTAAAGTTATTATAGTCTTAATGTACCGATAAATGACCAAGATCCGTAAATCCAACTTTACGTATATGCTTTGATAAATTTTTGCCCGCGTCATTTTAAATTATTATCACTTTTGAAACTTCGTGTTTTTTTAATTCTGAGAAAGGTATAACTATAAAAAAATAAAATATACTAACAAAAAAAGAATTAAAATATATCAATCTCGTCATATACAGCATCAATGAAATTACTTATTCAACTAAATATAATGACTTTTGGTATAATTTAAAAATAAATTACCAGAAGCTACGGTAATGATCCAGGACTTGAACACTGCAGCACCGATTGCCATCAGCATAGTCAGCGCCACCATCAAGTCTGCGATCAGTTTCGATCGTAAACTAGGTCTGTGAAAATCGACATCCTTAAGTATTTCCCGCGCTCGCAACTTGAATTTCCAATAAAATCCATCCGGATTGAAGGTAAATGGCAAGATTCTGTGAGCAGAAGCCTTGCGTACGTAGAATTTTGATAGCAGGCGTTCAGCCTTGTCGGTTATGTGATGAACCTTAGGAAATGCGAATCAAACGAATAATGTTGTTTCTATTTTTGTTTGTAGGATGTCTTTATATAGTTTTATTGGAGTTTTTAATTTTTAAAGACATTTTTAATGCTGTCGGGAATTCGTATTTAAATAATTTTATGAAAATGATGATTAGTATAGTTCCCGTCTATTTAAATGTATAAGTTTTCTCGAATTCTTTAAAATGTTATAGATTTAATTTTCAAAAACTAAAAAGAGAGAAGTTTGAATTCAATAACAATTAAAATATAAATAGTTCACGAAGGCCATTTCAATTTGTCTTTGTTTTATCTATTTATATTTTTAGACAACGCATTTATCTCAATAAAGCATTACAACTTATCGAACAATAACTTTCCAGTCTTTCATCTTCGTGATTGTCTTATCTGTTCCATTTTCATAAAACTTTCCGCAGTTCGATTGATGCATAATAATCGCAAAAAATATATATATATTAAAACACCTCGAAAGCTTCGGTGATATCGGTGCCACGGGTCAGCTCAATCCACTCGGATCCGCCCGGATGTTGCTTGATAAATGATTCGAGATCGTAAAGACTATCGTGGATGCGCCAGAGGCCTTCAGCGCCGTCGTCTTTCCGCCTGCCTTCGAGGAAGCCGAAAGACGTCTTCAGAAAGTGGTCGCGCCCGGTGGGGTACGGCATACCCGGTATCGTACTTTTGAGTTGGCTCATTTTTTCGGGTTGATTGGAGAATTAATTCCTGCTTCGCAAGTAATGAGCTAATTGAAATATATAAGACACAAGATAATCAAAGACCGTCAATTACACAGGCCGCAAATAAGAAAATTTTGCATGGGCCAGAATAGACCGTTGTATCTCCGCATATTGTGGACTCCTAAACACGAAACAAATAAGCTACATTATTTTTTAGAAAATATGAATACATTTTTTTTATTTTTCGTTTACTTGGTGACTTTTACGGAGATATGGTGGTCTAGTCTCTGGCGCATATCACTTTTTTTTTATTTTTGTGGGCCTGTTTTATTAGTCCGCACTAAATATTTTCAAATAAAAAAGGCACTGTTTGAAGCGTTGTATCGAAAAATAAGCTTTTTTCATTACACCTATATTTACTCTACAGATTAATTACTTAAACTTAGAAACTACTTCAAAATATCTAAAGAGAACTTACCTACCTATATGGTTTCTACAGTGACTAACTTAAAAAGTGACTGACTTATAAATTTAGAAGAAAAATTTTCCGCGGGGTCAAAGATTCAAAAACATTTTGTATAAAACATTTTTTTTCTTATACGATAATGAAAGATAATAAAGTTTAAGAAAAAGTTTCAATATACATTCACATTAGTTTCTTTCAAGTATTTTTCCCTATTATATTCTTAAATTTTGCATCTGAAATACTGTTTGGTATGTTTTTAATAATTGTAAATAAAATTAAGGAACTAAAAACAAAAACGACTTACACACTTTGAACGAGTAATTATGTTGAACATTCAATTTAAGTACACCGTCAAATTTGCTTCTATTCGTTTCTCGTTCACTTCTTATAATATATATATACACAAATACCGCGCTGGTAAAGCAGCGACGAACCCAATACGAGATGACTATAGTGTCCCGACACCCAGTCGAAATCTGACTGCACGAGTGGAGTGCCCGTAAAGAATATTTGCATGTCACTTGGCTCCTAAGAAACAAACGCACTTTTATCTCCCACCACGTCTGCTACAGTTGCTAAATTTGTTTTGAGATAGAAAGAGTAAGAGAAGGACAATCAAAGCCGGTAAATTTCCTTTTTTTTCATAAGTAAAGATTTGCCTATCAATCGAATACATCAGCAACTTTTGCAACTTTTATTTTTAATTTGAAGAAAGATATAGAGTGAAGTCATTATGTACTTAGTCTAAAATTAAAAAAGCTACGTATTGATTCTATGTGTAAAAAATAATAGAACAAAATTTTAATTAAAAAATTAGTTTCTTTATGATACATTAGATTCAGTTTTTACTAATGGTAACGATAGAAAGGTTGCTTGAAACCAATGCCCCCGCTTCATAATCAAACGGATAAAGAAAATTGTTAAAATACAAAGAGCTTTAGGTGTTTATTTTTATAATTATATCCAGAAAATATTAAAGCGTGGATCACAAATTTTGTATTGATTGATCTTGACCTACATTAATTGCTCACGTACAGAGGCATACATTCGTTTTAAAATTTTCCTTACGATCAAGTATGTAAATGCAATGGTATAAATCAAGGTCGACGCGTTTTTACGTTTTATGATATCATATAATTGTCGCGTACCTTTCACATAGATGCGTCTGAGGTCGCCTCAAGGAAGTATAAGTAACTTTTTATTGCTAATCGTCCTTCTTTAATATTTCGATAAGATACTTACTCGGGATGTGTCTATTTCTTCACACGAAGCGTGTCATTAAATCCGGAACATCGTTAAAAGTAACGGACAAGTGATGTTTATGTACTATAAATCAGCGTGATTGGCCTGATAATTCTTATTTATTTTAATTGTTTTTAACAGAAATTAGGTTTCTGTTATAAAATCACGGAAGTGAATTTGAAAATAAAAATTAATTTTAACCAGTTTGTACAGATCAAAATTATTTATTGTAAAATTGTATACAATCATAAAATTTTATCTTAAATTTATATAGAATGTCTATCAAAATGCAATAAAAAATACAGTCCAACTGCTTTTATAATCTCTAAAATGATTAAAAAATTACAATGTCTGTGAGACATAAAGTGCAATGAAATATAACTATTTAAAATACAGTGGAATGTACGATTGTTTTTAACATATAAATACAAGCTCAATTACATTGACTACGTCAAATAAGTATTGTAAATTACAATTTCTTATGATGAAATACTTAAAAATATCAATACATTATACTAGATAAACTGAGCAATAAGGCTTATTTAAAATGTAATACATCTTATAGCAAACATTATTGTAATCTAATGGCAGTTTACTTCAAAAAAGCTCATTATATTTTATTTGAATATAACCAACTTTGAGTAATATCGATAAATCTCTTTAAAATTATGAGTTTTCCAAAACCTTTCCTGCCACTTCATACAATTCTATTGTGTATCTAAAAAAAATATAGAAACTTAGTCAACTAACAACACAATTTGTTCTTTGATTGATAAACGCCACTCCTTCTTCGCATTGTGCTATTATCCCATATAATAGCACTTGAATGCAAAACTTATATATACTGTGCATAAACGATCCTATTTTACTCGTAGAAATAGCAAAACATATAATCAATAAGCATATAAGTATTTGAATCTGTTGAATTTACCATCACAATGTTTTCTTCCTCTGACTATTGAATCAAAATAATTTTAATTTTCGAAATAGTTGAAATAAACTCATTTCTCCTTTACTTGTCTGACCAAATGCATCATGTTGCATAAAATATAGCATTGTGCCCCTTACACACATTTTTGTTCTAAATTAAACACTTTTTCTTATCCTTAAAAACTACATTATACCTAAACTTGTAAGATCTCTATGCATGAACAGTGAACATTCGTCGACATATAACAATACTGCTACAATCCTTCTCGTTTCGAACGGTTCGACATTTCTCAACTCCCCTTTCATCCTCCTCAAATACGAAAAACCCAACTCAGATCACACTCGATAACGCCCGGCTCAACGAAACGCCCGCTCGACGTATCGCGCCAGAAAATTCAGCACGGGTACGAGGCCGATCAGAATCCACGTCAGGGACACCGGCTCCTCGAAGTATAACGCCTCCAACCACCTACGAGACCCTTGTAAGAAATAATGCTACACCGAGCACGACGGCGATAACAGCTGCTGCTTCGGGTCTACCGGCGGCACTGCGTGAGGGCAGCCGACTGCTGCGTCGGCCGTTACTGTTCTTGCCACTGTCGATCTCGTTGTCCTCGGGCTCGATGACGCGGTCGCGCAGGCCCACGGAACAGATCGTTCCCTGCACAGCCTCGCGTACCGTGCCGGTGAGGATGCGCACGTTGTAGTCCTCCGGGTCGAGGGTGCGGTACATGAACGCAGGCAGTCGGTCGGATAGTACCCAGATCTTGCCGTTGCGGTCGATCTGAGGAAGAAGATAGGGTTGTTAGACATTTTTTCGTTGAAAAATGGTTGAAGCAGGTTTTGCGACAAAACATATACCAGAAATTTAATGTTCTTTGTGATTTCTATATTATAAAAGTATATATACCATTTAAAAAAAAATGTTTCCATATGGATATGTTTGTATAAGGGTGGAAGCGCGTCTAAGTATGTAATTATGTGTTATAAATAATATCACGTCAGGAATAAAAATAATTTTCAAATAAATGGATTATTCGATTAAAAACAAGCTTAAATTTGACGAAGCTAAGTGTGAATAAATTGATAGCAGCTTTTTATTCTTTTTGCAGATAAATTAAAAATATCGTTCCAGTAAATGAATAAGAATGTTTCACCGATTAATTATAGTATTTTATGAATGAATCTAGGTTTATTAGGGGATTTCAAGCATACTTTATTTGTAAGTGACAATGACACAGAAGATGAAGTTACATAATACTTTTACTTAATTTTTTTCATTTATATAAATGAAGGTGTATAAAATTGCTGTATTCTACAGAGAATATAATACTCTACGTATTCAAGGACTAACAGTAAATAGAATCGATTTTAGTAATTTTAAGTGTCTAGACGGCTTGTGAATAATATAAGTGAGAAAAAAGTTAGTATTAATTTTACGAACAGTCATTTTTATTGTTTGCGAGTATTTCACATAAAACGAAATAAACTTTAATAGCTCATATTCAGTTCTGCGAATCAAGGAAAGTTCTTAAAATTTTAAATCTATAAAATATCATCTTTTTTTAATTAAATGTTCAACATTTCGTCATAATTCGGAATAACGAAAGCCTCAAAGGTCGATAATAATGTCTTCTTATTTGATAGAAATTCGATTATTCCTAACGAATCTATATTGTTTTATCGAAAACAACGTACCTTTAGGTCATTCGGGAACACCATTGTCACGTTATCCATGTAAACGCGTCCCTGCTGCTGTATGCTGTACTTGGTGCCGGTGCGCCAGCACGCGATCGCATTCAGATTCGTCAGGGCGTAAATGAGTATTCCGGTGTCCGGGTCGAGGAAGCTCACACTGCTCTGGCTGTTAGGGCCGCGCGAGCCGAGCACTTGGAACTGATGGAACGCCTCTGTAAAACACAAAACAATACATCGATTCGCGCTCTTTGTGTGTTTCGGCGATAAAAGAGTTTTTTCATTGCATACAAAGATCGGACAGGAAACACCAAGTCGTGTGTGGGATCAGTTGAAACAAAACATACAGAATTGTTATTTTTTTTTTTTTTACCGAGCAAGCGAATGCATTAAATTGCTTGTAATAGTGTGACATTTAAAATTTATATAAAAAAAATATTAATATAAGTTTTTTATCCCCGAATTTCAAGGAAGATTAATAATATATACAAAAATTTCCAGACAAATAACGTTAGTAGGTATATTTTAGAACTCTTTATTGTTTAATTTTATTTGAGCATAAAAAAAAACAATAAAACTATAAACTATTAATTTGCATTCGTAATAAAACTTGAAAAAACACACTGCACCATTCACAGTTTTGTTTTTAAACCTTCTATCATTCTTGTCTGCCAAGTATTCCACGTTATGTTAAATCGAATCACTTCTGTTTACCCACCAAATAGCATGAAAAGTTTTTACAACCATAAACCATCAATCTCACCCGAAGTGACGACTTTGTCGGCATCGCGCAGCAATTTCGTGCTGACGGAGAACTCCATAGTGCTGGTCAACGGGTGGAAATACAGCGTGCTGTAGCCATCGCCGGTCGGTTGTAGTGCCATTCCGAAGATGCCGTCCGCCCAATGGAACGTCACGCCGGCCACGTTGAACTCGCCGGCCTGTGGCAAGAGTTGCAAAATTCGTCTCGTGTTACGCGCAATGTGTATATAAGTTTACTTGTTGGTTGTGCGGGCTTGGCTGATAAGCCGCTTAATTTTTTTTTCTCTTTAGTGTAAAATGAGGTGGTTGCAAAAAATGTGTATAGAAGGTATTTAAAATTTAATGGTAATAATAGTGATCATTGGTCAAAGTGTAGATATAATGGATAAATAATTGTTACCTAAATCTTTGATAATAGGATATAACGTTTTATAATTCTTTTTTAATAATAATGTGCTCATGGCAGGCTATATTTATTCGAGGAGTGAATTTTTGTGTTATTATTGCGGTATAATCAAATATTGAAAGCGATATTTTCTAATCCGTCGAGTGTAACCAATATTTGTATTAAGGGAAATTATAAAGTGAAAGTAAAGTATATCCTCCCGCGTATGCTATATAATTATTGCATGACAATTTTCGTGGAAACTCGCCCGGAGCCGGTAATCGATAATTTTCTTTGAATCTGAAATCTACTTTGTCTTGCTGCTTTTCAAAATGTAGAACATTGAGAATATCAATTTACAAGTGTGTACTTTATACTTTCCATTTTAACTGAAATCTAATAGTTTTTCGACGAAGTATCCATTACATTATTACCAACAACTTCTGTCACATTTAATTCAATTTCTCTATCAAAGGCATATACTTTGCACGTGCAAATAAGAAAAGCAATCTAACTGTATTTACATTCTCGCAAGCGCAGTAATGCATTTATAACGTATTACACGGTAAATGTAGCCCGGTGAAGTAAAATTTATGAACACGAACTAAGTACGAACGAAATATTTTCACCAGACTCAGCCGAAAATCCATCTTAAGAATAAATAACTTCGGTATCACATTTTTACGATCGCCTAATAGCTTGGAAACTGATTAAAGCGCTAAACGAACTGTGCGGTTTCTACTTAACGACCCAATCATAATGAAACTATATAAGTTCGCCAAGTCACTTTTCACGGGCTTTCTACGCGTAAAATCATAATTTTCCACTTCACTTTTTTCCCGATACCTTGAAGACAAACACATACATATCTGCAAAACATTGTTCTCCTCATTTGCAATTAAACGCCGTAAAAGCCAACCATAATTCATCCAGTATCGAGTACTCAACCTTCCTCACGCGCCCATTACATTTACAACACTGCGGTGGTGACAAATGAAAAGCGCAACGATAAATCTCGAACTACTCATTGTCCTCCTTAATTACGCAATCGGTATGATTCTCTCCTATACATATACACACACCTCTCCTGAGATCATATATATTTTTCTGCCAGTTTCTCGGAACCTCGCCGACCGCGTCATCTCGTCCACTCAATTTACACTCTCGAGACTGGGTGCTAAATGTTACTCGAAAACACGTCGGTAGCAGCCCGCGCGAGTGTAGAGTTGTAAAAAACAGCGTTCTTTTAATTGTATAAGACCTAATTAAAGGTGAAATTCATTAGGGTCTGTCGCGCGCGCGCCTGCTGGTATATACGACAGATAGCAATTGACGCACTCGGCGCTACTTTCTATTAAAGTCAATTCAGGAATTCACGAATGATTTGCAGCCTTATGCGCACGCGTGTGCGAGTGTCAGAGTATATAGTTGCAGAGAGGGAGAACGGAATGTCATTGATCGATCTATGGTGTTGTGCTAGGAAGTTAAGTGCAGAGAGCGCCAAGGACCAAGAGTATAGTTTGACGTGCGCGCGGCTAGGTTGGAGTCGATTTTCTATTTTAGGCAGACAATTGGATTGTTTCATTTCAAGCTAAGATTCGTTTTAAGAGTACTTATATCGTAATATTATGTGTCGGGTAAGGAGAAAGATATGCTAAGAAACCGCTCGCGTGACTTTCAATTTCGTTCGAGCTTAATTTATTGTACGTTACAGAATTCGGGTCAAGTTATCGAATGCCGATCAGAGCATTTTGTCTAGGCAAAGGTAATAACGTGTTACTTGTAAGGTTCCAATGTATATTGGTTGTTAATTGAACGTCAAAATTTTCTTTTTGAATGAATTATTTATAACTTTTAGACTTGAAATCTCTCATACCGGATTGTAATTTATATTTCTTTGAAATCATGTTGTAAAGTTCAAAGTATCAACTGTTGTTTAACGAATGGATATTTACTTGTACTTGCATTTATAAATACTGAAAGGATCTCTTTTTGTTAGCTACACTTATTTTTCTCGTTCATTAAAATTTTATCAGTGACCATCTTTTGGGAATTCGCAAGTTTGATGTGTCACTTAATGAAGCCTTAAGATGGTCTTAAAAGCTGTACGACCTACATCACCCTTGTTTTGACAACCTCGTTTCGTTTATGAACGGATGCTAAGATCTAGATCATGACCTTTAGGTTAATGTGACTATTGTAACTGAAAGTTTTTTTGTACATATATTACAGAATGCAACTCAAAAACGACTATATGTCAGTAATTTTGGAAATATTATTTTATATAACCGAATATTTTATATATTATACAAAAGTAATATTAAATATAAAAGTGAACTTATAAATTGAGATAAAAATTAATCTTATCATAGAAAAAATATTCAAAATCAAATATACTCAAACATTATCGAGCCTTTGTTGAGAACGAATTCTAAAAACGAAACAAAACTTCAACTCCAACTCACCTGAGGATCAGGATGGAAGTAATGGTGTTTCACCAGCCACGACTTCTTGTTCTTCCACGAGTAAACGACCAGGGCGTGACTGGCCAAATCGCCCAGATACGCGTACGAATCGTCGCAGTCGTAATCCTCGACGGCGATGTTGGCGAAGAGCGAGTCGACGGTGCGCTGCTCCTCGGGTATGTAGAACCGCCGCATCAGCTGATCGTTCGTCAGATCGTAGACAAGGAGAGCAGGAGGTGTCTGCTGCTCGGGAAAGCCAAGGATGTCGACGACGCCGGTGTCGAGGACCCAGAGACGGTTGCACTTATCCGCGCGGATGCGGAACGTCGAGATGATCTCCGGGAGGAGACCGTTACTGTATTGGTGCGCGTCCCAGGAGGGGAAGGGCGTCAGTGGTGGTGACATTCGCGTGTCTGATGGAAAATAGATGTTATAATGGTTTCTCATTTTATTAGAAATGTATAGTTCTAATTTGGTACATTAATTGAAATTTATTGTTATACGATAATGGAAAACAATCGATATTTTGTATAACTACTTTATATTACACAAAAAAAATAAAGACGCTATATTTTATACGATTTTTAAGGTAAGTTAATATTTATTTAGTTTGTTTATAAGCTATATTCATAAGCTTATATTGATTCATTAATTTGAATTCTAACAGAAAATGGCTATCTCGGACCTGGAAATAAAGCGATGTATTAGCAATTAATATAATATAAATTATGGAACCATTGAAGACAAAGGCTGTTTCAAAATAAAAAAAATAGCTACGTTATTCAGCCAATTAAGTTTATTGAAGAATAAAGCAAGATTAATCTTGATATTGTATTGTCTTCTCAATATTCAAGCCAATAATCAAGTGGTGTCAAGAATGTAAAGAATCTAGTCCTGTCTTAAAAATAACAACATTTTCTAATCGTAATAATCTCATTATCATGAAAAGAGGGGAAAAATATCATCTCTAACCAAATGTTCGAGTGATAAAGGCGGGCGGGTGAGCGGCGACGCGCTCCGGCGCTCCTATATCCCCTCGAGCCGGCTTACTTAGGTACGTGAGGCCACAGAGAGAAGGTGCGCCGCCTGGCGGCGGCGCATATATAGCGGGAAAAATCAAATTTCAAATTTCGCATTTATTTATACTTGTGCCGAAATTTTATTGTTTTTGTATTAAACCTAGTGAATTTGTAAATTAAATTACGTCCAGTTAAATTATTCTTAAAATTCAGTAACATTTTTAACTTTAAAGTTTCTTAAATTTAAAAACATTTTTAACAGTGAATCATTTAAAAAGGTCTGAAATTTAAATACCCGGGGGGTCCGCGAGGTCCTTGCAAAACAAGGATCTACGAAGATGTGCGACAGTGAACGAGTCAATTTATAAAAAATCTACTATTTCAAATCTGCGTGCCTTCCTCTTCTTCGTGAACCTTGTATACCCCGGCTATTATTTGGTGTAAGAATTATTTAAACAATCGATTTATTTACTGTTGCACGTCTACGGAATTCTCTCTTTTTGTGTGGACCTCGCGTCCCCCGGCTAGTTGGGTTTCAGACTTTTTTTAATAAGCGACTTATTGTTGCATGCCTGCACAAATCCAATATGAACAAGGGTTTCAAGACAAGACGATAATACTTTTCATATTGACTAAAAAAGCCAAGACAAGAGAGAAAATTTAAGCATTTACAAGAGCGAGACAATTATATAAGTACGGAAATATCGTATTGTCTTGCTCTCGTGCAGCCCTATATAATTAAATAATTTATGGATGATCTTATTTACATTAACTATTTTTTTAAACTCTATTTTTAAAGTCGTACTTCAATTGAACTATTTGTTTGTCCAAATAAGAGAAGAGTACTTGAAGTCTATTGAAGTTAATGAATAGCTATCTTTATACGGCAAGTAGAAACAGTCAGTCTGACTCATTGTACAAGGTAAAGAGAGCCGCAGATACCGATCAGAAACTTTCATGCGCGTACGCTCTTACAGAGCTAAGGTTAATGTTTATCGGCCGATCTTTTCACATCTTGAGTTTTTGATCCGCTAAGCATATTAATTTAATTATAATACAGCTAAGAATTTTTCTCTAAAGATGCATAACACCTTGTGTAATAACTTATATATAATTTAGTCAAAAATATGCTGTCCTCCAATACTTGAATTAGTTTCGTGTTATAAAATTTTGAAACCCATAGAGAATTCTTGAATCTAACAATATACAGCTATATCTCGAGTTTACAAAATTTTCTGTGAAACAAAATCCTTCTGATCTAATTAACTTCATTCAATAATTAACATACAGCAAAAAAAAAACTATTCGCCTTTCATCCCGCAGGTACAGTTACAACAACGGGTTTCACGAAACGAGACAAACGCAGAACGAACAATCGGAACCTGTACCCACACGAAAAAAAAAACAGACCGACCAAACTATATAATAAACCTCTCGATCCACCTTTAATTACAATCCCCGCGGCGATCGAGCCGTAAATCCTCGCCGGTGAGATACCAAATCAACGTCCCGAGGACACTTCAACCGTGACCCCCCGCGAATACCGTAACCTCTTCCGAAATCATCGATGTATATACCCACCATTAATTTTGATGTAATTGAGACTGGCCACTACGCCGCGCTTCCATCTAGGCACTGTTATGAAGAGCCGGTCGCCCGCGACTTCCAGCCCCAGTGGCAAGTTATCCTCCTGCTTGTAATCAGGGAACAGCTTCTTCATGTTCTCGCTCGGCCAGTCATAGTCGACCTGTTTCCATTGGTAGGCGACGTGCAGGTGGTCGATCGCCGACGCGCAGCCAATGATGACCACGAGCGCGACGATGAGACGCATCTTTCGGCGGTTCTGGCTCTAACCGAGCGTTGAAACAGTACGTGTGTATGCAGCTGTGAGGTGGTTCAGAGGAAAAACGCGAGGCGGTTATCACCACGCGAGTTCTGTAATGAGAGTAGAGAGAAGGAGAATGTAGAGTTGATGTTGAAAGTTTCATGATTGATTAAGTTCCAAGCGTGCTGCATGCGTGCGTTGTTGTTCTGCGGTCTATCGTTCCGCATGGTTGGCGCTTTTCTTTCGAGTTTGATATTGCTGAGCTGGGAGATTTGGTTTTTGTCGTATATCGTGGATTATTTTTGAAAATGTTTATTGGTCGTAGAAGAAGTATTGGAAAAAGAGCTGGAGATAGTTATTGTTTGAATGGCCATATTGGATTGTTGCAAAAAATAGATGGGAATGTAGAAAGTAGGAAGGTAATGGATACATTTAAATGAGACGATTATGTAAATTTTATCCTATAAATGAAAGTATATAATAATGTATTTTCGGTAAAATCTGACATTGGTAAAAGAGAAACTGATAATTTATTTTATGACATCGAAACTAAATTAAAACATTAAATTTTTCAGACTTATATAGACGGGCGGCGTGCATTTTAACATGAGGAAGGTGTAAAATATATGCTAAGAAGATTACTATGGCCGAATATTTTAAAGTGTATAATATGGAAGGTCAAGCTATTATAATTTCATGAAGCGGTAAACGGGAACACTTTTTCATTTGAATAAACTTTTGTAATAATTATAAGTTTTAAAAGTGATATATGAAAATTTAATATTGCACTTTTTGCCTATATTACAATGATTGATTGTATAACTATTTCCTGTAACTTCCAATAACAGAACGTCCAACTAGGAAAATGCATCTCCGCACAAAACAACAACAACAACAATTATATATGATAAACGTTTAAAGGCATTCGGACGAATTTGCATTTAAATGAGTAACATTCTACAATAATTACACGTTTCCACTTAATTGTTAAAATTCTTTATCAACGTTTTCTAATATTAAGAACCCGCGCGTTAACATTGCTTTCATCAAAATTGCCTTACTTTTCCTGGCGCACCGCGCGATTTTTCCTCATTTCCTTATTTGCCGTCCGATTGCGCATCTTTTTACCAACGCGTAGCTAAAACCGAGAGTATAGCGGCGCAAGAGAGTAACCGAGAGTAATTACCCCGCTCAGAGCACCGAATCGTAAAAATGAAACAACACGAAGTCATTAAACTCGCGCCCGGTTCATCTTTCCGCAAAACCTCGCGCGAACTAAGTATTACGACGTCGCCGCGCGTTCAAACTTCTACAGCTGGATTCTGCAACAGCTGGCTACCTACTCAGGCTCCTTTTTCACCCGCAACCACAGAGTGCCAGAATTTTTTCACCTCTCGCTGCATAGCGTCGTCGTCCACTCTATATACACGCTCTCGAAATCCAATATATAGGCGCCTTTGCCTTTTAGAAACTCTATACGTACACGCGCGCGCGGGTGTCCGCTTCACGCTCGAAAGAAAGTCCATCGACTCTGTATATAAGTATATATAATATATATATCTATACACACGATGAACCGCAACGAGCCTGCGCGGACTTTTCGGAGAGTAAGCGTTGCCGAGAGAGAAGGTGACGCAATGACTTAACGGTGCATATATATAGAATTCGGTAGATTTTATCACGTCTCGCGCACGCGGCGGAGAAAGCACGTGTGTACGCGTGCGCGCGCGATTGACTTTGTTTTTTTTATCAAGGATAGATAGATTCGCGCGCGCCTGTTTTCACGGACAAGAAGCGGATTAGTTCCGCGCGGAAGGCGTATTAGCGGTCCGGTTTGGTCCTTTTTCGCGCGGCGAGCGTGCAGACACGCGAGAGTGTATATATAAGAGAGGGCTTTTATATATGAGAGACGTAAGGAGATCGGGATCGAGAAGTCGCAGTTTGAAAGAGAAAGCGGGGGAAGGTCGCGTGTGCATGGGAGTGAGGGAGAAAGAGAGAGGTCATTTTTCTCGTTTTGAAGAGAGAGAGAGAGAGAAAAAAAACGGTGTCGTTCGCCGGTTTTTCTTTATGTAACGCCCGCGCGCGCCGAGCGAGAGATTGGCTTGCAATGAGCGAGAGGTTGAAGAAGTATATATATGTATATTACTTGGGTTCTTTTGGAGGAATGTTACGGCTGATTTTGTTTAATTATGCGTTTTTGAGGGAGAACGAAGGTTTTTTCTTGGGTAAGAGATAGTGCGCGCGTGTTATGGACCGTGACCTTAATGTTTTTTTTCGGATATCCACGGTTTTCGAAACCAAAATGTAGTTCAATGTGACAAACTGAAATTCGGATGACTTTTCCTTTCAATCGAGACGTTCGTCGTTTAATGAATGATTCATTTTTCGAAGGTACGAAATTAATTTTATACAAATTTGATTGCATAAAATGTATATTTGATATAATAATTACTAAACCGTATATAATCCTTCTTTTCTATTAAGAAACAAAAAATGTAATGTTTTAAACAATTTCTCATTAATTTTTGTACATTTTATATAAAAATGATTAATAAATTCGTAGAATGAAAATGCACCGACACATTCGGAGAAACGTCTACCATTATTTATACACATATATTTTTCAGTAAACCGTCGGGCATATTATTAGTCACTCCTTCAAAATAATACCGGATACAGTACCAGGATAAACCATGCGTCACTCGTTCCCTATAGAACAAATTGCCGCTCAATCAAAAACTCTGCCAATCAATCTTCGCCTTGTTCACCCATATACCTCTCCTCATTACCATAATCCTGTATAGGCACAGCTTCAAGGCTATCAATTAAAAAAAAAACAATCCACGATATCCACAAAAACCAAAACAAACCCGTGCAGCGTCTAGCAACTCCGCATGCACGCAGCCGCGCAAAAAGAAAGAGAGCTGCCAAGTATATAGAAAATAACTCGTGATTCTCCTCACGCACCATCTGCTCCCGTTCACCGCTCCGAATACACCCACCTCCTTCTTTTCCACAAACTTCGCGCACAACTAGGATGTGACTATCCTCGCACTTGTACCGGCACAACTAACTACACACACATGCACACGCGGATAGATAGTCAGTCACGTGAACGTGCTCGCGCTGAGAGTCACCGCGACACACTGCCGGCTCGACACGGCGCGCGCCTCGTGCTGGACTTGAGTTGCGCGCGAGGTGATGGGCGACAAAGGAGGGGCCGTGGAGCCGGCCGTTCGCTTACCTTTACTTACTCTCGCGGGAACGCGAGACACGCGGAATTTTTACGCGCGCAAAAAGGATGTGTGCGTGTATGTTTAAAGTGTAACGCGAGCGAGTGACGTATTGGTGGCGATGCTGCGATGGTGTTTTTTTGGAAGATGAGGTGGAAGATGTGTAGGTGGATGGAGAATGCCGAAGGTGCGGTGGACGATGATGACGACTAAGGTCGTGGGTAGATGGGAGGAGGAAGTCTGGTTAGAAGGTTGGAGAGTGGCTATAACGTCGTGATAGTTGTAATTGAACGGGTATAGGAAGGAAGTGATTTTGAGATGGAGTCGACGGTGAGACTAATAGCTGCTCTAGTTGTGGCTGCATGGAGTCATAGCAAAAGTATAATATTTATAGGTGTACGCGTAAAATGGTTTTTCCTCCTATTAATGTAGAATGTGGGAATCTTTGTATGGAAATGGTGAACACTTTTTTTGGGATGGGGGGGACAGGAAAGTAAAGGTGTAGTTCGGTAATTAAGGTGACAAAACCGTTAGAAAAAAGCGCTTAGAACTGGTTATGATACCAAAATGATACTTGACTACCATTAATGGCCCGCTCACTTCGACTAACCATAGTAGACATAGGGCTGCATGAGTATTAGCATTTGTCTTATGTTTTAAAGAATTCTCCATAAGCCACTGTGTTAAAATATCCCACAAAATGTACTCCGTCAGATGGCGGGATTTCCGTGGTCACAGCGAACAGTAACTAAACCACTATTTATAGGACTGTACGATGTAGCAAGATTAATCTTGATATTGCATTGTCTTGCTTCAATATTCAAGACAAAATCGATACAATATTTATATACAGTTGTGTACAATATCAAGATTGTGGTATCAAGAATGTAAAGAATCTTGTCTTATCTTGAAAATAACTTACAATCACTATAAAAAGGGGAGGATTATCATCTCCAACGAAATAATCGAGTTAAAGGCTGGCGGGGTGATCGGCGACGCGCTTCGACGCTCCTACATCCCCTCGGCCCGGCTTACTCAGGTACGTAAGGCCACAGGGAGGCGACGCACCCCTAGCGGTGACACGCGAACTAGACTTTGGCCGGTGGCACATATATTGCGGTTAAATCAAACTTAATATTTGGCACTTATTTATACTTGTACCAAAATTTGGTTGTTTTTGTATTAAACCTAGTGAATTTGTAAATTAAATTACGATCAATTAAATTATTCTTAAAATTCAGTAACATTTGTAACTTTGAAGTTTCTTAAATTTAAGGACATTTTTAACAGTGAATTATTTTAAAAGGTCTGAAACCCAAATACCCAAGGGTGCGCGAAGTCCTTGCAAAAAAAGGGATCTACAGCGATGTGCGACAGTGAACGAGTCAATTATTTAATAAACCATTTCACGTCTGCGTGCCTTCCTCTTCTACATGGACGTCGCGTGGCCCGACTATTTCGGTTTAAGACTTGTTTTATACAATCGTCTTGCTTTTTGTCGCACATCTGTGTAACTCCATTTTGCGTGGACGTCGTGTTTCCCGGGTATTTAGGTTTGAGACCTTCTTTAATGATTGACTCGCTTACTGTTGCACGTCTGCGTAATTCCAATATGATCAAGAATTTCAAGACAAGACAATAATACTTTTCATTATATTAACTGAGAAGACCAAGATAAGAGAGAAATTTTCAAGAATTTACAAGAGCAAGACAATAATTACAGAAATATTGTATTGTCTTGCTCTCGTGCAGCCCTAATCAGAGACACCTAATCATGTGGGTACTTACTTGAAATTCCTGAGATAATCAATTATCAAAACAATGCGTTACGCGTAAGTACACTTTCTTTTATGTAAAAGTGTTCTTCAATTTAAAATTACATAAATTACCGTACAATTAGCCGCGCAACAACGTTATAATTTTAATTAAACCGGCGTTTAATTTTTTATTGTGAGCCTTCAATAAAGAGATCGCACGCAAGCCTAGGTGAGAAGTTCATTACTACCCACGCGTATATATAAGTATAATCACCGGGGTCTCCGCACTCTTTGTTCTCTGAAATTTTTCCCATTGATAACACGATCGTGTAAGTTTGTTCGCTCGGCGCCGCCGGTGCGATGCGAAAAGCAGATATTATTAGGACTAATATTACTGTACAGTTCTATTTGTACAACGTCGGCCAAACGTCAAGTCATCGTAAAAAATAACAGACATATTCCTGCGGCTTGAAATTCGGTGTTTTGAATTACCTGCTGTACATGCTGAAGTGTGTAGGATACCATTATATTTACATATTATGTGTGCCTTAGAATCGTACACGAATCCTTCAGATCTTGTCAGTGATGGGATGATTGTACATTTTCACACGATTATATTCGAGAAATTTTTATATATTCATTTTATTTATGTAACAAGATTTATGATTATCAAACAATTAAGAATTGTTGTTCACACGTATAATAAAAAGATTACAATAATAATTTGGTATATTCTTAGGAGGGATGATAAAATGTAAACTGATGGTCGAAGTATAACACTCTGTGTTTGAGGTCAAATCTCATTTAAAATTTATTTTGAACGCAGCAGTTTTCAATTCAATATAATTATGAAAGATTTGATATAATAACGGTATTGATAACATGGTAATAAATTTAAACTATTTAACCTGAAGCTATGATTAATAAAACAGTAGATCAGCATTTCTATAGACACTTAATTTTCATCTCTGGACAGCAGCAATTAGACCAGTGGGTGGAAACCAGTATTAGTATAATCTTATTAGCTCTGCAAAGATTACTTACATAACTGCCATTATCCACGTTATCTTTAAATTATACGAGGTAATATAGGTACAATTGCTGAAAGTTTAATATATATATCATGAAAGGATAATTTATGAAAGTAAATAAATTTGATTAGATCAAAACTGGACTCGTATAAGCTGCGTAATAAAGTAACTAACTTTCCATACCATTTTAATACACAAATTTATATAAATATTGTCATAGCAGCTGACGAAGAAAGTTTTACGTAAAAGACAATAAAAATGACGATTTAAAATTACCCACGTTAAAAAAAAAAGACCGAGAAATTTAATTTCCTTCGAGAACTTGCGAACGATATGATTGTCCGTGAAACATATACACACGAATCTCGTTCTCTTATGCATAAAGTGAAAGTTTTTTTCAACTTTTCGACCGTTTTCAGACTGATATACAAAGGTCAGACTCTGCGGACGATTTTTAGAGACTTTCATCCACAAAAATCTCGATGATAAAAAATTTACATCTTCCACTAATCATGCGCTCAAAATTTATTATCCTTTCACCGAAAAGACACAAGTCGATTCCCCATTTTTTATCTCCGCGCGTAGGTATATCACGTGCATATCCTTGCGAGACGGCAACCTCAATCACGTGCCATATATAATATATAGCACACCTATACATTTTCTTCGCAGTCGAATGTAAGACAAGAAGAGCGCACGGTGCGTTCGAACTCGCGCAGTTTCCCAACGCGTACATTGGGTAATTTCTATATTCAACGAACACGCGGGGCCGGTTGTTCGGCGGTATTACACATTTGCGCAATATAATCGTCGATACGCGCTTAATCGCGTGTCATTTTATTTACATAATGGCCGCGAACGCAGTAGCTTAGTTTCTATATTTTATCGGCATACGCGGAATTTTATGTAACAAACGAAGAAAGTGGTAGCGCGATATGGTGCCAAAGTAGCGTTTGCTTTGCGCCAAACGCGAGTACTTATAGCTTGCTCGAGAATGTAGGGCAACTTTCGATAAGAGTATCGAGGTAATGGTGTAGATTATATAGATTTTTTTAATAAAGTGTAGCAAAGGATTGACGAGTCGTTTGAAAAAAGGTCGTGGTCGCAAAAAAACTAGTAAATTAGAAAAAAAAACCATAAATTATATCAAAGAGAAAGTAGTTTTGAATAACCGGAAATTCGAAGTGCGGTGCGGATGTGTATGCGGTGGAGAAATATATATGTTGACAACGGGTTTAGGAAAAGTGGTTTCGAGATAAGAAAAAAGCAACTTTAAAGTTGCAGAACCTCGCGCTAACTATACTCGGTTAAAAAATCATAACATTGTCTCGGTAATTTTGAACCCGTGACGAACACTTTTGTGCCAACTTAAGATAGTATCTGTCACAGTTTCACGAGAGAATGAAATTCAAATTTTCACCTCTTAGGCTGCATTTAAATATACATGCAGCGCACAATTTTAATGACAAAAGGTTGAGAAAAAATAAAAAAATAATTTTTCACTCGTATACTCCTTTGTGCAACGAAAGTACGTGAGTTCCTTCATAATTGATTATTATTTGAAAGCCACCTGTGAAAAAAAAAACATATTTCAGGTCACAAACAGAACCTTATAGCTCGCCGGTAAGAAATAATTTTCGCTGCTGTGTAATCGTGCAATTCTTTTCTGGTTGAATTGAAATTTCGTCATTTACCCTTGAAAAACCACGTTCCTCGCGATTTTCTCCAATAATTCTACATCTATCACTTCATCACACCGTGTCTACGTAAACTACATAACACCTCCACGCTGAAACATCATACCATTACCTCAAAGTGTTTTAATTACCGCCAATAAACAGCTCGTAAAATCCCTCCAAACGCTTTACACCTTTAAATATCGACACAAAACATCGAACGCGCTCGGAACCCGTCGGCAGAAAAACGCAAACACGTACTTATATATATGCGTCATCTGGAAAGGCACACATTCTCTCCCGCACGGCGAATGAAGTCATTATCATCGCGCGGCTTCTATGAAAAAGCGTTCGCGCGCGAATCGAATCGCATACAACACCGCGACGACTTCTCTTATGTATACGTCAAGAAAAGAAAGAAGAAAAAAACACATACAGCAAAAGCAACGAACCAGAATATAAGCGAGAGGAGGAATATGGCTACTTGTGGGCTTGCGAGGAAAAGAGTTACGCGAGTGGCTGGCTCGATCATCGAAGGACGTTTACAGTCCCGTTCTCGCGGCGTATAACGTACGTATGTATGTATACATAAGTACTTAGATCACGCGTCACGTGTGTGTGCGTGGTGCGGTACAGGTACACAGAATGGGTTTATGACGCGCGCGTAGAAAACGGGGCTGGCGGCTCAGAAAGCGTTCGCGCGCGCTAATGGAGAGTAAAGATGTGTCGTTACGGGAGGAGAAAACGTTTGCACGAGTGGAAAACGCGAGAGTTATGTCTTTATAGCGGAGAAAAGATGAGATATTATATTTTGTATATATGCTGTTATATGTGTAGTGCGTTGATGAAGATTGTTAGACGTTGATTGAGCTCTTACGCGAGATTGACTTATTATAATAATACGGAGCAACATTAGACTTTTTATGTAGAGTCTTTAGTTTAAGAAATATCAAGAGTACTTACCAGCTGCTCTTTCTTTTGTGTGTATATATACCGTTGGGTGCGCGACTGTGATGGAATTCTAGATTCACCGAGGATAAGTCGAAAAATATTTCAAGCGTATTATTGCTATCACGTATATACATTATACATTTTCACACCTCTAAGGATATGTTGTTGTTATATTTATCAATAAATGTACAACCGATGAATTATGGATGAATTTCTGCGAAATTCCGAACGCGAACTTTTTAGTTACATAAAAAAACAATATTATAAGCGATGCAATGAAAAACCGAGATATTGCGCGCGAACAGCTCGATAATATATATACAGCGATCACTGATAAGAGAGCTGTAATAAACAGCCTTTTAAAAAAAAATCCTGTTATCCTCGCCTCGAGTACATTCGTAGAAAACCGCGCACGTATATAATGATCATTGTAACGCTTCGAACGCTAAATTAAGCGTGTTATTATCATTTTAATTGAAGCCTCTTTATAGCCCCGACACAATACACGCGTATACTTGAATGCAACAACAATGAGCATGAATCCTTACATAAAGATTGAATTTATACGATAAAAAACTGCATCCTATACGTGTAAAAAGAAATGTCGATATTATATCATCGCGTTTGAAAACATTTTTTTATCAATCATTAAATCACCTCAGACCCAACCGTCTTACTACACCAGCGAGCTGTATAACCATATCTCTTTTAAATTTTCTTCCACTAACCAAACAATATCGCATGATATAGGTACCTTAATTTTCAAGTATTATAGCAAACACCAAAACTATCGCGTCGCATATCTCGGGCACGTCAGCGCGTAAAATGAAAACTCGGTGAAACGTATATGAATTACCTCGTTCTCCTCGGGCTTATTAGACGCGTGTGTATGTGTGTACGCCGCTATACAGGCTTCTTCGCGCTCCCGCGATCGACCTAACGATCGCGCAGTCAAGGAGCGCATCGATCGACGACTCGCGATCGCGCAAAGTAGCTATATAGCTATATGGGAAAGCCCGCGACTTCTTTTTTTTTCCTTTTACGGGTGAAATTGCCGCAGCAGACGCGCGCGTATACCTACACGATGGAACAAAGCCAATGACTTCTCTGCGCGCGAGGCTTTCCATGCGCGGAGGTTTGCGGTGTGGTTAAGCGGAGAGTGAATTGTAGTTGGTTAACATTGTTGGCAATGATATGGTTGAGGTTTTGGGGGAACGTCGAGGATTACGGGTAATCTTTTTTTTTTATTTGGTTGTGGTATAGGATGTAGTAGGGAAAATAAAGGAGACGATGGGTTGGTGAAATTAGGGTATAGGGCGTAAATGGACATACTTATGTTCTTTTTTATATAAGTAAGCCACAGAAATAAATAACTTTACGCATAAAAATCAATTATATACAGTTGAGCTACTTATAATAAATTATTTGAATAATAAAAGTTCGAATGATTGCAATATATATCATATTTTCCAACGTCTCCGAAGTCGGTTAAGTAGATAATGGATCGAAATTACAGAGTGCGCCTGCTGCTGCTCGAAAATTCTATATTATACGCACGCGCTGCTTTTTCGTCCGAGCAGTTAAACTCTTCTTCGGGTGCGTTTATGGCTGTTTTTTAGTAATCGTAAATACATATTTGAACGCTGTATAACTGTCGTTAATATCACACCAATTAAAATCAATGAATTGCCCCTGCCATACATTTTCTCCAGGCGCGTACGAAAGTGTAATACTTTTGCGCGGGTATATCGAGGAAAAATATATTATTGTGCCGACAATAGAGCGCGCGAGATTGGAGTTATTGCGCTCTTTTCGCGCGAATTCCAGAGCGGCAATTCGATAAGGATCGGCAAGAAGTCGCGGCGCGAGTATATGTGTGTAACGCTTCGACGCGGGGAGAAATGCATTAGCATAATACACGAAATCGATGGAGAGTATAGGGAACGAGCAAAAACACGGCCGACGATAATTTTAAAATTACAGTGGAACGAAGGATGCCATTTGAAACAAAGTGCATGTGTACCACTTGGCTCTGCAGTCGGAATACATTTTTAAATTTGTTAAATGGGTTAAAGTGACTCGGTACAAGTTAATGAAAGATCGTACATATATTAAATATTTTATCAAACGTAAAATAAAATTGAAAGTGGATTCCATTTTTGAACTTTCAAGGGTTTTATCTTAATACATCATATATTTAAATTTATTTATCATAACATTTTTGTATATAATTTATAAATAATAATAAACGCAATTTCGTAATCATTACACATATATAATAAGGTGTGTCATTAATCAAAAAAATCTCGCGCTTTTTACTTTATTTTTACGATTACTCGAAAGTATAAGGCACGAAGAGTCCATGACACCTTTCTTCCACAAGGTGCTAAAATAAAACGAAATCATCGCCATTCCTCGCCAACTTATACGAAAACCACATTAAAACCTGAAACCACCATACACGTATATCTGCTATCCCCTACACGACAATCAATCTCATCACCCACAAAAACAAACGGTCAGCTGCGATGCACCTGCACCGGTAGATCGTCGGCCTCGTTTTTCGCGCGCGCGCACGCGCGTATACCTGTATATACATTCAAACCCGCGCGCGTTTCGCTAACGGAATTCCACGTCCGATAAAGAGCTGGACGATGTTCCACCGGCGTGTATACAGTCAGCTGACTCAGCGCGTTTGATTTGTACGAACCGTTCCGCGACTTTTTCGACTTCTTGGGCGGGGTGACCTGTGTGCGCGTGCTTCATTATATATCGTCCATCACGAGTCAGTAAGGCGATCGCCGAGAGAGCGCAATTACGACTCACGGTAATTGCTTCCGTTCGCGTTCGCGAAGGGCGGGCAAGCTTGTGAGAGAGGAAACGATGGCCGTATTATGGCACACTTCTGACCCCGTTTCGCTTTCGAGGATGACAGGAAGATTGTGTATTGTCAGAAATCGGGAGACTCTTTTCGAAATCCGACCGCGAAGGCGGATTATTATTGTGCGGCGATATAGGGAAAACTTTATCGAGGGAGTAGGTATATATAGGAGTAGACTGTTTGGAAATAATAACCGCGTGCGCTCAGTACGTGCGTGCGCTGCGTGTGTATATAGATACGCATGCGGAATTGCAATGGATGTTTTTTTTTTTTTTTTTTTTTCGTGAGCTTGAAGAAAACTAGGAAATTTTGCATAATGGCGCCGCTTCGGTTTTTACTCCTTTTGTTATACATTTTCGCTGCGCGCGCGGGAGTGAGGCGGGAATGCGCTGCTGCGAGTTTCTTAAGCCGCTATTGTTGGTTTTATTTTATTGCGCGCATTTTGTTCGTTTCAGGCAAAATTGGAATTAATACACCTGCGTCTTTTGCAATCGAGAAGAATGCGAGATAAATTTTGAATAATAATATAGGAGCTTTAAAATTTTCCACGGTATAATATAGATGCGGTTAGAGAATGTATGAAGATATGATCGTGAAGCAATAATTTAACAATATTTCAGTTAAAATAAAAGTAACAAATTTGAGTACTTATGTATATCAAATTAATTTGGAATTTGTATTTTGTGTATATTTATTCACAAAGTTATGCGCCTGAAATATTATTTTCGAAGAAATAGAAAATCAAAGGAAGAAATTACATTTTTTAATAAAAAAAACATGAGATTACTAAACTACCTATCAGTCGAAAAAATCTGTTACTTCTCAAAAGTGACTTCTACGCAACAACAAGAACTTTCAATTCACGCAAATATTTGTTTTCAATTATTTTCCAGGAAAAAAAATACTATATCATCAACGAAAGCCAACGTCATTCCAAATTCAAATATTATAAGCATTCGGACATTACACGCGACCCATAATCAGCATATCTCATAAACCAGAAAAAAAACACTCAGCCGCGGTATACATAATAAAACCCCTCATAAACCTATATACCCACTCACGGCCACCCACCCGAAATTATCTTACACCTTCGTCCGCCAAATACCAATCCCGCCCCCAAATATCGATCCTTCCCTCTATCTACACAATCACGCCAACAAAAAAAAAACCTCGTCGAAACAAAGCGCCGGCCCTAAAAAGGCCACTCGCACCAAAAGTCCAATATCAAACTCGACAGCCGGTGCCGCATACCTATACATATATATACACTTCAGCTACAAAGCGCGCGGGCATTAACGAGCGCGAGCGCGCGTGTAATAAAGCGCGCGCACGCGGCTTATCTGTTATTTCATACCGCGGCGGTCGCGCGCGCGGGCTTTCACTTTCGCTGCATACACGAGAGAGCTAGCTCTCCCCCACTCTCTCTCTCGCGGGCAAATCGAGCGGCAAGCGCACGGCCTCGCTTCTGGAATACCTGTGTTGTGCGCATTGCACGTATACAAGTGTGTGCATGCATATGTCTATGGTATTGAATAGACTACCTGTCGGGCAGATGAGCACTGGGCTCGGCCCATTCACTTTCGTGTATAATGTTATAGGTGCGCGACCTGGCTTTTGCCCTCCGGGAGGACGAGATCTCGTGAACTCTTTGAAAGCAAGGTGGCTTTCGAGGATGGCGCAATCGTATGGATGCCACGAGAGAGAGAGGTGAGGTGTAGGATGATGCTGGTGGAATTTTTAGGCGAGCTCTTCTTTCGCTTTCGAGAGAAAGAGAGGCCGGGCTGCAGCACTGCGGGTCGACACGATTGTGTCGTGAGGAGAGGATTTTGTACGGTTCGATGTACTTATATATATGTGGGTCGTGCGTTCCCGTTTAGAGATATTCGAAATAGTTTTATGATCGAGTCGGTATTGGTATATTATCTACTTGGTCTGTTTATACTTTCAAATGAACAATGTTATAGTGGGGTATTTAGCAAGGAAAATTATCCGGATTTTCATTTTTAAAAGATATATGCGTTGTTGACTCAAACCAAACCGGATTTTGTAATAGTATAGGTATACCTAACAAGAAACAATTACTTTCAAAATGCAGCATTCGTTTTAAATGTTTTATTGCTCCTGCCGCCATTAAAATACAACGAAGTCGGTTTTACAGTCGTTGTTTACATTTATCTCGTTTCCAACGTTGCTACTGGCTTCTGAATTATTCAAAGATTAAGTCTAAAGCTTTGCAAAAAGGACGCTTTTTTCGTACTTTTTTCTGTTACATAAAAGAAAATCTTCACTGCAGTCGTACCTAATGTGTTGTAACAGAGGCAAAAAAGTTAAATACGTGTTAAATAAAACTATAAACCATGTAAATTAAACTAAAAAAAATAAATTTTAATGTATTTGAAGTTTGTTTTTAAAAGCTAAACTTGCAGTGAATATTGTGTTGGTAAATATACAATAAAAATAAATAGAAAGGAGAACAGGATCAAAGGTAAAATAAAGTGGGTATTTACAAACGAAATCATCACTCTGCTGATAATTGCAGCTTCCATATATCAAGTTTGCATAATAAATATTAAATAATAAGATCAGCTTTCCATTGCGATGATTCCGTTAATAAATACCATATCGGTGATCTCGTAACAAATTCATTTCTTTATTCATCACGTCAATAAATACACGTTAAGTGCAATACACTAAATTAATCGCTTTAAAATTTCTTTACTTATTTTCATCGTTCTTCGTCGATCGGTTTTCACTTGACGTCCCTCGGCTGAAAAGAACAATGCTGTAGGAGGATGCTAATTGTTTTTTTTCTTTTAATCAAGTTACACGGCATTTACTTTCTCACTTTACGTATCAAATGTGTTACTCCGGCATCGCGTCCGTAATTTTACTTTTATAGAAGTATATATATAGGTATATCAAATTCGCGTCAAGTTGACAACGAGGGTCTCGTTGCCGTTGGAAAAAGGACAAAGACAAATCATCATACCTCGGTCATTTGCGGCGTTACAAACGTGTTCAACGTCACTTCGGTTTCGTTCATTCCTCTTTCTTTTATTTTTTTTATATTGCGCTATTAATGTATGTAGCTTTTACAGATCAAATACTTGGCATTATAATAAAGTAATATTGTTTCTCGGTCCAGCCACGCGTCTCCGCGGACCACGAGGCTAATGGGTCGTCGCATTTCTTTTTCTCATCTCGTTCCCATACAATCCCGAAATATTTACAATTAAAAATCGCTCTCGCTTTTTTCGCCATTTCAAACGATTCTCAACAAGTACAAAAGAGAGGTCGCAAAGCATCGTTGAAATCACTTCAAGTGGAGAGCGGACCCCCTATTACGTATACATAGACGATAAAACGCGATCAAAGCAAATCTTACACTCTTTAGCGCTAAACTAGAAAATAGACTAATCTTGCTTAAATATATATTAATAATAATCTCAATGAAAATCTTACGCGTAAAATTACAGTTGTTTTTGTAACAATTTATAAAGGTATAGTTAATCATACCAACAAAAATGAATGATTAGTCGTTAGCTATTATTACTCGAAAGGCGACTCTCGGAGTCGACGAAGTAAACACGCTCTAGCCTCGAGACCCCAGACGGTAGGACCAAACAATCGCCTGCCTGATGCGGCAAGGGACCGGCAAGGTCCAACAGCGATTAGAGCTGTGATTGGTTGAAACAATATGTGGCCGTCGCCGCCCGCCACGCTTCGGGCGCGAGCCGCGTGTTAGCGACGTCGCGCGCAACTCACACGCGCGCGCACATTTTATTACAAAAACAAGTGAGATATAATAAAACAAGTAAAAAAAAGTGTCAACGAAAAATCACAGACGTTGCGGTAAAAGAAGGTACATATACAGAGAAAAATAGCGCGCGATCGCCTCGCGATCGTCCCGCAAGCGGCGGACGGCGCGGCCCAGGATATAGTCTTCATTTCCAATTTATGTCGAGCCAATGTATTTCACAGAACGTCATTTTATTTTATTTTTCATTTTTATTATTATTGTTGTTGTTCGGAAAAACAGATTCGAGATAATTCATATATATGTGTGTGTGACACTCAATATAAGTAACAGAAGAATTCTACATGTCCAAAATTAATACAACTGCGCGTCGACGCTCGCACGGCTGGTCTATACAAAAGCGAGCGAATTTTCGTCATGCTAACTTATTTGATAATATAATTAAAAAACAATATTAACGATTAAAAAAATAGCGACACGAGCGTCGAGTGCGAGTTATGTATAATTTATTATTATAATAAACAATGCGTAGCTTTAAATACGTACAGGTGTCGTTATACGGCGCGTTCGCTGTTTTGCTTTCATGACTTGTCGATTGAGAGTGAATAATATTTATCATGTGTTTTACGAATTTGCGTTTTAGTATTGCCGGTTTTTTTTTCGTTTCATTTTTATTTATTTATTAATGCGAGAATTGAAATTCGCGGTCAAAGAAAAATAACGCTAAAGCGGACCTCGGGACAAGGAGATGAAGAGAAAAAGATGGAATGAAGTTTTGAAGGGATAATGGAATTTACAGCTTCGATCGTACTCTTATAATATAAGAAAAAAGAATTAAACAAAATTTAAAAAAAAAATAATAATAATAATAATCGATAATATTGTAAATGATTATCATACAATTTTAATATAATACATAAAATTTACTTTATAATAATAAATTAAAAATAAAACAAAATTCTCATTTCAACGATACGAAAGTAATTTTGCAAATTTGCTTGCTTGCGCAAGTACACGTGCACGAAGCAGCGGTACTTACGAAAACAGCCGATGCTCGAGGCGTGATCGAAGCTTGGCCGATGGCCAAGGAAAAGGAGGGACAGAGATAGCAAAGTTGGATCAAGTAGCGTGAGTCGAGTGTCGAAAGCCGCTGTCCGTCAAATGATATATTATTCCATTTTTTTTCTTTTTAAATCAATAATTTTTCGATACTCTGGTTGTTAAAGTTTACTTTACGCCTTAGATAGCATTCTCTCTGTACTTACCACTCACTCATGCACCGCCCAACAATTGTCCCTTGCAAGGAAAAAGCCTCATTATTCTCGCACCGAGATTATCCATCGATACCGAGTTAATGAATCTCGTTCGTTATGCACTTTTGCGTCGCGTAAACGATAATTTATTAGACGTGAATTTTGTGGAGTTTATTAATGAAGCGAGTTATAGAACGTAATTTAGAAACCGATATAAGCTTGATTAATCACTTTCGCGCAAGTATAACATTATCTGGACAACCATTATACACTGCTTTTACACATATTATTCCTCGTTATTTTTACGATGGCGATAAATAAAAGTGTAATAATAATGCTACTTTCAACCGTCTATGGTATATATAATAAATATGCATATGAAGCGCCTGAGGTTTGCAAATCTCAAGTGTAAGAGCGGATGGAACTTTCTAATTGTGCTCGTATATTAAAGTGTTGCTCGATCAAAGTCAAAATATACACATATCCAAGTCCACACTATTATTCTTTACAAATTTTTAAAACATCATAATCAATAAGAGTACAATAATAGTAACACTCAGTAACAAAAAAAGGTAAAACGTCAAGTGGCCACAACACACTTGAAAGTAAGAAAGAAAATAAATAAATCACACAATTACTTTTCCTCTACACTGTGCACAATTATGCAATAATAATAGCCATTTCAGTATTATATTTCCAACAAATTCGTCCACAATCGAACGCGTCGTCAGTTCTCACTTTCTAAAATAGCATTGTATGTACACAATATGTAAAAATTGCCGTGAAATAATCGTTATCAACTAAATCGAAAAAAAGGAAAAAAAAAACTTAACATTTTTTTAAACGCAAAAAAAAAAAAATAACGAAATTACTCGCAATGCAGGTACACCTCTCAAAGCAAAGAAACGCGTCAAACTCGATGGACGAACTCGGTGCAAGTATAAAAGAGATTTCGTAATGTATATAATAATACGTTTTGAATATAAATAAAATCTAATTCGACGGACTAACCTGGCAGGCGAGCGCTGAGCCGCCGCGCGCCGCTACCAAGAGGAGAACACACGCTAACGAATATATCCCCGTTGGCGGCGACGCGAGAGGGCCGTCACCTTGTCTCTCTCTCGCACATTCGTGTCTCACTCACCGAGACGACACACCACGTGTGTATCATGGCGCGCAGGAGGCTGAGAGAAACGACGTTTTTTGCCCATTTAAGCCGGAACGAAACGCGCGAACTAGAATGTGGACCGTTTTTTATGATAGTTTAGTTTTTAACTTGGTGCTTTTCTTTGCATTACCCGCAGCATGTACACGTACGGAGACAACAAAGGAAAAAAAGCGTCTCGGCGCCGGTATTACAAAAGATGAAAGTCGATAAAACGTGCATTCGAATATTAAGTTGCTGTTTTTTTAAGTTGCTAAAGCATAAAGGGGCACTTTAAGAGACGCCTCGTATGAAAAAAGACTTTTTTTATACAGAGCCGTCGATTCTCTCAGACAACTGCCAGTGTGACGTAGTAGTAGCGTGTGTGTATGACATGACGTTTATCCAACATCATCAACGTTAATAATATTAATAATGATTATTAATATAGTAATATTAATATAAAGAAACAAAGAATTTTGCTAACTTCTGAATTTCTTCGGAGTCGTTGTTGCTGTTGAGCTCTGCCGATACGAGTGACGTCGTTGATCGTAGGTTTATAGCTGGTATTGTGACACGTTATACACGTTATGGTTACTCGAGAGTTTTTCTTTTCATTTACGTTGTTCCTTTTTCTTGTCATTCGCGCCAAAAACACCGGGACATATGTAACGAACGGAAAATCTTTCTCTCTCACACTCTATTTGTAACTTTCGGACATATCATCATCCTCATGTGTCAACATAGTTTATCTTCTTTCTCTTTCTCTCCCGGTGATTCTTTCTCCGTTTGGCAAATTCTTGTCTTGTGTCGTACGTTTTCTTGATTTCTTTATTTTTTTTTTACTCTCACGTGTCGTGTTGCTGTTATCATTGATGGTTCTTTTTCTTTTTCCATTGGCTCAGCCTTTTCCTTGTGCCGCGCGGTAAGGAAAACGCTTCGCTGTGTCGGCGAGGGAGTTCATTTGGCGCGATTTTGCTGGATTTGCAAAAATTCAAGTTTTTGGCGTCGAACGCGAAATTATCGTTAACAGTACGCGTTCGTTACTCGGATATTTACTCGGAAACTAATATACCGATAAAAAATACTGAATTTTTTACAATGATTTTACGCACTACTGATGGTCCATGAAAAATTGATCCAACTTCGTTTTAATAAAAACGGTAAATCATAGCGTCTCTCTGTAATTCCGATCAATACTCTAATAACAGTCTTTTAACCATCAATATCTGAACTTGCATTGGTTAAAAAATCAACCCAGTCTAATATACATCCAACTCGCGAACTCCTCGTAGGTACACAGCTCAACGCCCGCGTGTCTCTCTCCTCATCTCATCGACGAGCAAGAGAGATAGCAGCAGCCGTATTCGATCGAGGCTTCGTCGAACCAAGCCATTCGTCCGGGTCTTGCAGCTCTTTGACGTCAGTAAATTTGTTTGTTATCGTGTTAATCCTCCCTCTCACTCTCTCTCCTTCTATCTTCGGGGCCTCTTTGCATAGCGTTTTAACGTGTTATCGTGTGTGAGCGTGTAGTATCTGTGTGTAACGGTATTCGCTCAGGGCCGAGCCCAGAGCACGAAGTGCAACGGCGCGGTCGTGGGCCCGTCCGCATGCGAAGGCGATCATCTGAAACGCGGGTGCATCATTGGTGCCAGCATCGGTCCCCCAGGGAATCCCATCGCCGGTCCGAAGGCCGGATGCATCGCACCCGGTGGTAGGCCCGCTCCTAGCATACCTGCAAATACACAATGAACGTGTCAGTGAATCATAATTATGAAAGAGTGAAGTAAGAGATCGGCATTATTCTCTTTTTTTTTGTAAGATGCTTCGAAAATATAGACTTTTCTTTGTCGATTATTAAGAAAGATATGTAACACGGCGGCTCTACCTTGCGAGCTCCGCTCGTTAATGCGATATTACAGTTATACTCTCATTATTTTGTCTTCTTTTTGTATTCGCACTTTTCAAAAGGAGGTAGGCGGCTATCCTTGTCTAATCGGTCAATACTTACGTGGAAATTCATGGCTCTTTTATAAATATTTCTCTTAAACTTAATTTCCCTTATATTATTATTCGACTTTACTGAATTAAGTCATTTTCATTATTTTGTTATATAATAAGCTGTGAAATTAGTCATTAGACAAGGATAGGTGTATTAGCCTCCTCTTAAGGGGGTGTGAAAGTAAATTTTGGCTTGGTCCTTTTTTGTACAAACAAGTTACGTAGTATTAAATTTAAGGTGCTGTGCAAATTCACTTTTCACTCCGTGTTGTAATTATCTAGTATTGCATAAATGCATTGAATGAATTTATCGTTTGTTCATTATTTTATTATATAAATGAAATTTTGCAAGGAAAAGCGATTTCATTAGGTGGTCATTTAATTTAGAGGAAAATTTTGATCATTAGTGTAACGGTGTCTGTAAAAAACAAGAGAAAAAAAAAATACTAAACAATACTAAACAATCCTTATCTTATCTTATCAACGAAATGAAATTAAATACGTATAAACAATAATAGATGAGTACAATACCGTAAACAAGTGAAAGTCAGCCTACAACAAATGCACTTATATATGTAAATGAAAACATATACATAAACAGATTTATAAATAAAAATAATAATAATAGTGTAATGTCGATAAGGTAGGGAGCGACACGGGGTAAACGTCGATATTTCACACCCTCTTAACGCTCTCGACATAGTTTAAATTAATGGTAATAATAATAATAATACTTTGCACGTGTGTCATTGAAATTCTGTTTTGTACTTACGTCGCGCGAGTACATCGACAAAACGACTCGAGTCCTCGAGCTGTGCGGAATCGTTTTGATGATGTATCGACGCTTTGGAAGGAACTCGAGTGACAGCCGACTGTTTTTTTTATTATTCATTAAACTGTTTTCGAATACAAATTTGCTTTTTAAACGATACCGAAGCAATGCGGATGAGCATTTATAATTAAAATATTTAATGATACTTCGTCATTGTTTTTGAAAACACAAGAAAGCTCCACGATACTCGCTGTTTCATTATTTTTATTCAAATTTATCGGAGTGCAAAAGAAAAATTCAATTTCATAAACAAAATAAAAGTATAAAACCTTAAATTTTTCAACTTTTTCATTGAATTAAATTAAATTTAAAATATATAAAAACTGTATAATTAAACGATATTAATTAAAAATAAAAGGTATGGTAAAATTTAGAGTTCTTTAACGTGCAGTGCCACATTAAAAACAACGCTATCTATATTCCACAGTCATAGTTACCAGTTTGCATAATTTTCAGTCTGCGCACTTGATACTAAAAAAACTCTATTGTACGTTTACTGGAAATTCCTGCACGTTCTGCGATCTCGATAAACGCGATAAAAATTAGCAGCAAGTACCGAGGCTAATGTATTTCAATGCGAATCACCATGGGTGAAGAATTCTGTGTAACCTTCTACAGGGCGTGCCTGCGTGTGTAAGTCAAAAATTTAAAATAAGAAATGAAAAAAAAAAAAAAAAAGTTAAAGAAAAAAATTAATTCGCATGTAAGTAATAATACCCGTCCCTAAATTTCTACGTCAAGCAATGGGCATTGTTAGTTAATCGCAATAGAGTAGGTTAACGGAGGAAGTATACGGATACTTGGCTATGTATGCAGTACTATAATGGTGGAATGTTATAAAAACAAAATAAAAGAAAGATAAACTTCAAACGAATACACCGAGGTAAACCGTTTGCTACTTATTACTTCCAAATCATCTAACAAAATTAAAAAAAAATAAAAAAAAAATAAAAAATACAATCAATCATCTGTCCGTTTGATCAGAAAAAAAAACGCATGCAAACTCTGTGCATCTTAAACTCAACATTTTATATATACGTGTACATTGAAAAACTTCACAATGAGAGAAAAAAAAGAAGATTATACCGCAAAGAAACCTCACACAACCCAGCAAGAAAAACGCATTCGTCCAAAATATATAGGGTGCTCTCAACTTTTGTCGCGTTGTTATTTTCGTGCACTATGTCTGGTATATATATGTGTGTAATAAAGTCGAGAGCGCAATTTCGGCACAGCTGTGACCGCACCGCAGGTCGGCTGTCACCCGGCGCCTACCGAGATATACTCTTCCCCCGTTTTATTGTCCGTTTTTGTTTTTCATACTTTGCTATATGGCCCATACGAGAAGAAGTGTATGTGTGTACTAAAAAAAAACATCTCTAAAGGCAGAGAGAAAGAGAGACCGAGCGAGGCGCGAGACAAAACGAGGCCGTACCAGAGGCAAAGCAACGCCAAAGTTTAGTGCGAGCTTTTGCGGTCAAGAGAAGAAGAGCGAGAGAAAGAAAGAGAGGAAGAGACACAAGAGTTGCAGTAGCTACGGCAATGTGAATAATAATTTCGACTGTGAAATAGAATCGGTGACTTATTTGTGCAATTTTAAAAACGAAACTTAATTCTACAAGACCGTATCGAAAACAAACGGCTCGTTTAATTGCGTTGTAAAATGCTACTTTCTCTATTACGAAGTTTCGATTCGAGATTACCTCATCTTGTTTTTATTCGCGAATGTTCGCCACGGCTTGCAATTCATAAGCGTGTAAGACGATAACGCAGTACTCTCCGAAAAAAAAACTCTTTCTATCTCCTCAAAGCGAGACGCGAATCCGCTTAAAAGCTCGGGGCGTAATCACGCCTACCATGCATCTTCCATCAAAGTATAGTACCGTATAAGCCAAAGTAAAAGGTCTACATATAAATATATAAAGAGATAGCAGAGAAAGAGAGATAGAGAACTCAAAGCTCTTCCCCGCTGAAAACGCGCGCTCTGGTCGACCCCGTGGCGCCGCTTTGCCTCGAGAGTTCACCTCGATTCTGCTTATGTGTATCATGTGTATGTGCACAATACGCCGAGCACGCCGACTACGTTACAGAAACACGTATAATAAGACGATAATAATAATAATATATATAGGTAAATAACAGCATAAAATAATGACAATGAAAGTATTGTCCTTCCATCCGGTTAGTATTAATTGACGAGTATAAATAAGTATATAAAAAAAAAATTAAACAATAATGAGTAATAAGTAAAAGTAAGTCTAGGTAAATATACTTGGTACGTGAATTCGTTTACTTACTGTCGTTCGGCTCGACTTTTATCTAAAAATCTTTTATGTGACACAAAGCTATATATATATATATGGACTCTCTATATATATATTTATGTTTATATATGTATATATGTAAAACTTTTATGTATATAGCGTGCGTGAGAATAATGATAATTACGTATAGATAATTACAGATATTATTAATTGCAGTTCGTTCTTGTTGCATATCTTTTCACGAAACGTACCGTGTGTTATTATTATACTTTTTTGCATAATCCTTTTCGTTCGACGACACAAGCAAGAGAATTAGTGAGGCCAACGTTTGCAATTGTGAAATTAGTTTATAAGTGAACTACTTAATTATGATTAATATTAGTATTAGCCGTAACATGAAGCTTTTCTACATTTAATTGCTTTACTAAGTCGTTATGTAAACATTTATCCCTTCGACAGAAAAAAAAGAACAAAAAGATATTAAGTACATTACCCTACGACCTAAGTGGATTCGCAAGGTTGTCCATTTTTTCTTTACAATTAAGTTAATTGTAATACTTAAAGCAAAGTAAAAAAATCTACTTACAAAACAGTTTCGAACCCGCGACCTATTCTCAGAGTGAGTGAGCGTGTTTTTCATTAATAAAAATCTCATTGACTGACTTATTGAAATAATCACCCTTTCTCATTCCATTGCCGTCGTGCCAAGTCTCGTGATTTAGCCACGATGCAATCACCCCTGATGATAAAAATGGCCCCAAGAAGGGAGAGACCAAGAAATAAAATCATAATTACAACATAAAAAGCATGATACGCAAATAAATTAAATCTTACTACATTAAACTTTTATAAACAGACAAAAAGTATTAATAGTCTTTTGGTGTTTACTTGCCAAGTCCCCCGGTCTAACGGTCGTGTATACTCATAAGTCGCCGGATAAGGGAAGGTTAGAGCTGTATATCTATATGTATATATAAAATTGTGTGTTTTTTAAAGTGCCATATTCAAAGAAAATATATTTCCAACAAACAAACTGCATTTTAATCTGAGGTATGAAAACAAGAGCGGAAGACGGTCAATTTCATGAAAAATGTGCATCAATTCTCCGAACGAGGATTCAAGAAAACAAAACAGTCGATTGTTGAAAAAAAAAAATGTACGTTAAAAAAAAAGATAATGGTAAACAAAAAACAACTTCTCTTTAATCATATAATATATATGGAGCTGTACCGTGCCCAAAAAAGCGCTCATCACTACTGTATCACAACACCAGGAATTTCAAGCTACCAATTAATGTAAGAAATTAGAAAGAAAGAGATAGAGAAGTAGACAGAGAAAAAGAATACAGGAAACAGATATAGAAAACTTAGTATGTAGCGTTAGGGAACAAAACTAAAAGGTATAAATACTTTACGCGTTTGGGTGAAAAGATGAGCGGCCGATCATCAAGACAAATGAAAAGAAAATAAAAAGTATAACATAAATGTTAGATGAGCAAGGCGTTAAATTTATAAATTAAAATAGATGAATGGGTGAAATGAAGCAGCAAAAAAAATGTCTAATGGTCGAGCGGTCGTAAAAAGTAAGGAATCTACAAAAAAAAAAATAAACAATCAATTAATTTTTTTACTAAAAAAACATATAAAAACGTTTGTTAATAAAGTATACGTACAAAAAGAGTTATAATAACCACAATCGCTGGTATAACTGACGAGTATATAGTAGTCGAACAATAGATTCTAATTTTACCTTGAATGAAGGGCTGATGAGTAATTCAATCAACGTGAGTTCCTCGTATTTATAAATATCAAATTTCACAACAAAATAAGAAATATTACAATAAAAGTTCTTGTAATAGCTCTAGTTTTCGAAACGTTCGTCGTATTTATATATAGCTAACAGTATATATAATATATAATAAATAAACGACTGTAATATCAAGCTAAGCGTGTAAAAATGATAAACAGCACTAAAAAGGTACGTGATAATAAGCTTAAAATAAGTGGTAACAAAAAGACAAACCGCTCGACGAAAATGCTTGACAAAAGAGTAAAAATGAGTGTCGCAGAATGATTATGGCGCATGGTTAATAATGATGGTATTCATGATATGAAAAAAATAATGATACGATGCGAAATGGTGACGTAGAAATGATGGATAATGATAATAATAATAGAAATATAATATTTATAATATGAGATATACATAGGCCATTTCACCGCATGCTAGTTGCTAAGGACCAACCTTGTTGCACTTGTCTAAAACACGGGTTTTAGTAACCAGAGACTGGGGTTCGGTTCGACACTCATCGAGGAGTGACAGGGCGCCCTGCAAACGCACCGTTAAAACGTAAAAAGTTTTTTACAGGACGCTAAGTGTGAGAGATAGAGATGGTCGATTGCATAATTAGTTTGATATACTTTTTTTAATTCTATATGAATCTTTTTACTTTAAAATAAATCAGGGAATTATTAAATAAAACGGATGAGTCCCTAACACATAAGAGAAAACACATAATACATAAGTATGTAGTCGTTTCACTTAGGAATATGGTGGGCTTCTAACATTTTAACATTTAGTCTATGTAGTGGTGACTAACAGTCAACTGGTATCGTCACGTTACTTTCCCTCTCCCTTCCCTTCCCTTACACGCGTCAGAGTCACTGATAAATTTAGAAAGTTGATTCTTCAGAAATTGAAACTTTCGAAAAATGATTTGTCTTTTACAAATTAAAATTGTTTGAAAACAATAATATTAAATATTTATAGTTCATAACTCTTTACGTGATTTCAACTTGAATGAATTATTACAAGTAAATTATGTTAAAAGTAATGAGAAAAAAAAAACGTAATCATGCATTATCTTCATTTTGTTTCGTTTTTAAGAAAATTTCATTTTTAACTAAACATTGCTTTTACTAAACATGCTTTAACGAATCATAGTTAATCATTTTGTAAAATTATTTTTACTAATTAGATTTTAAACAGTTACGTTTTGAAATTTCCGATTTCTGAACATTCATATATGAGTAATGCCTCTTCAATTATCTACAAAACGCATACACATCATCCATTCTATCTCTGCATGTTATTTTTAATAATAATTATCTTTAGTTACATACCAAAAAGTATAAGTTACTTAAAACTGAAAACTCAAAAATGTAAACTGTAAAATTTGTATGGAATTATTTGTTTGTAACAGTAGGTGAATTAGTACGGAGATTAAAACGAAGAGAATTACTTTTAATGTTAGTAAACCATAATAATAATTATTAACAATGCTTACAATACAAAACTTTTGTTTCACAAAACAATGAAACTTTATTTTTAGTCAAATAAAATATTCCCTTCGCTTTTTCTCTGTCAATAAGCGCTCCGAAAAAATTTATCGTATATAAGAAAAGTACACAGATCATTCGCGTCACGATTCTGTCTAATGGGTGTAAGGTGAGAGAAGGGCGGGGTGTTCTGTTATATGGTACATATATATAGACTTTGCTTGTCTGTATACATATATATGGAGTGACATAAATCAAATAAGAAAAAGTACAGCCTAGCATATAATAAGTATATATATAAATTATACAATACACAAGAAAAGACCTTCTATAAATATATAATATAGTAAAGTCACCGTTTTCTAATGTAAAATGCAAAAATTTTCATAAAAAAAGTACAGTAATATAGTGAATATATATTCGTGTGAGTAAAAAAGACAGTATATATATGTATAAATATATGAAATATATATATGTATAAAATATTCGGAGTTCAAAGGAAGAAGTTCGAAGGAACGTCAAAGGTCAGAGAGACAGATCGTAGAGATCGAGTCGACAGCAATAGAAAGAGCGAGAGCGAGAGAAGATAAGAGACAGAGAGAAAGTTAGAGAGATAGAGGGAAAGAAGGGCGATATCCCGGAGACTTACCTGGTGGCAGGCCCATGGGGGGCGGTCGCATCATGTTACCTCCGTGAATGAGCGCGGGCGCGGCCAGGGTCATGGTCGGCCGCATGAGCGGCCCCATAAGGGCGACCGAGTTCACGGGCATGGCTGCCGACACCTGCGGCATGGCCATCACTTGGGGTGGTCGAGGGAAGCGCTGCTGCTGCTGTTGCTGCAGCGCGCTCAGGGCGGCCTGTTGGCGCTGCTGCTGGTCTTGGAAAGCAGCCACGGCAGACGCAGCCGCGGCTTGCTGTTGTTGTTGTTGCTGTTGCTGCTGTTGTTGTTGGGCCTGCTGTTGCTGGTGATGAGCCTGTTGTTGCTGATGATGAGCCTGCTGTTGCTGCTGTTGATGGTGAGCTACCGCCGCTGCTGCCGCCTGCTGCTGATGATGCTGATGCATGGCCGCGGCGTGCTGCTGCGCCGATGCCGCGGCCGACTCCGACGCGCGAGATTCATCGCCCTGACGGCGCTGATATTTCGGTAGCCTCGCGCGGATTTCCTCCTGCAATGGCGACGACAATATAATTAATTATTGAAATGTGTTTAGATTAAAGGATTCGACAATTACTGTTTAACATTTTGCCGTTTACAAGAGCATAGTATGTTGAAAATATATGTATAGTATATATTTTTTAATACACACATTTATTTGAGAACGTGTCAATCGGTTTCTAGGCGTTATTGGAAAAATGACGGGTCTATAAAAATCAATAACTTCAATATACTGTGCTTTCAGCGCGACATTCGTTACCACAACAATAACAAGAGACTTCCAAACAGATAAAAGAAGGAGGTCAATAAAAGAGGTTGCACAGAAGCATGATGATTTAGAAAAATTCAAAACCAATGCTCAAAAATTATAATAAATTATAATTCATAAAAGAGATAAGTAAATTTCTGTTAATACTACAAAACAAATAATTAGATCATTTATGCCTAACCTAAATGTGAATGTGTCCTATAGGTAAACGAGTCACAACTAGAATGACTCAGAAGTTGTCTACTTTTATCTGATAAGGGTAAATGACAAGATAAGCTTACAAGAGTATCCATCAGTAGATGCAATGCATTTAAGAAAAAATTATTAAATTAATATTTTAACATCTATTATTTATATTTATTCAAAATGTTTGCTCAAGATTATTTTTGCTTAATAGGGAAAGCAAGCACTATGTGTTTATGAACATACAATTAACTTTAATATTAATACATATTCCAGAAGACATGCAACTAATGGATGTTCTAAATTTGTCTTCTGTGCTTCACACAAAAACATTTTATGTTATCAAGACACCATTATTAAATGTATTCTGGAATACATTTAATAAATCATTTAAGTGCTAAATTGGTGTCTTTTCAATATATATATTTTTTTTTATTTCTTGAAAATGTTACTTTTATTTAAATGAATTATTAAATAATTTGAAAGTAATAATAAAAAAATAAAAGAATATTTACCAGACTAAGATCTTCTGGAGGGTGAACAATTTTACTAGATGCACCAGTAGTAGCAATCATATTAACTTTTGTATCACTAGAGGTAGTACTTGTAGAGGTCCCATTGTCAACACTGCCATAGGCAGGGAATGTGGGTTTTATGGGTCCTATCGAACCACCTGCTATAGATGTGATAGGTTTGAAGTCAGCACCCAAGGGTGTTGATGATGCAGTCGAAGAAGCAGAGGAAACAGCTGTGGCACTAGGAAACAATGGCCTCGAAGGCATAGATGCTCCACTTGTGGGTGGCATACCAGGAGGCATTCCGTGCATTCCTGGTACCATACTGGGAATAAAAATATGTTAAGTGATTGATTAATAAATGATAATAAAAAATTGTAACTAATAGTCTTATAAAGATGTTACTTTAACTTTATTTTAAAATTATGTCATTGCATGAAAATATTAGATATTTACCCTTGTCCCATAAATGGAGGTCCCATGTGTCCCATCATATGATGCATAGATGGTGGAAATTGACCCATAGACATTCCTGGATGTCCATGCATCATGTTTGAACCACCCATTGCTCCAGGAGCTGAACCTAACAGACCTTCTGGTTTGGACTTCTTTGGTGCTGGCTCATCTTCCCCAGAACTTGGGGAACCAGCTCGTCCTCCATTTCTTTGTCTTTCATGCTCCTTTAAGTCATTGGGTGGAATTCCTTCCATTCCATAAATTTCAATTTCTATATTACTACGATTTGGTAGTGAGTTTGGAACTTTATCTATTGTCTCTTTATGAACCTGAAATGAAAATAATTTTTTAATAAATAATGAGTATGTTATAAATTTAGAAAGTATTACTTTTTTGACTTTGTCATACCTGCATGCAATGTATACTTAAGCCTGGTCCTGTATAAAGTTTCTTGTGACAAATATGACATTTGAAATGTTTCGCTTTTTGATGCTGGATTAGAATCTTTTCATCGTCAAATTCTCTGTTGCAATACCTTTATAACATTTGATTAAGGAAATATGCATATAACATGATGGTGCATTTTTCATGATAATATATGAAATATGCACATGTAAGGACATTCTAAACTTGTTCATTAAAAGACAATTTACTTTCTATTAAGGGTATTTGAAAAAATCTTTAAAAAAACTTTTCATTTGGATATCAGAACACATTTCTAAAAAGGAGCTGTTCAAAAAAAGTTAAATTCTCAAGGAAACCCTTCACATACAAAGCATACCCATTACATAGAATTATACATTTAACATTTTAGACATCAGTAAGTAGCTATTTCTCTCAAACGCTTCATAATTCATGGTAATGTTCCATTCCAAGTCTCCCATTCTCCACTCCCTTCTACATTGCCCAATGAAAATTGCAACACACGCACGCGCCAAATCCGCTTCAGTCCCGGTTAAAGTTTCGCCGATAAAGGCCAAAAAAAAGAGAGATTCGACAACGCTTATACATGTACATACTTATACACATAATCCATTCGCCGCCTCGGGCGATACGATTTTATTTACATCTCTCGAAAATCGACAGAAAGACCCGAACCCTCGCCCCTCCTTTCCCTTGACTCAACTCTAAAAATAAAAAAAGGCAGCAGTAGCGCGAGGTAGCAGATGAGAACCGCTCTTCTCGGGCATCTCTCCTCTCTCGGGCGACCCTAGAATAGAGAAAATCGATTTCCCGGAGGGCAGGAGAGCCGAAAGAGAGAGATAATACAACGCGCCACCGCCGTCGCAGTGTCCGCTCGCGCGCGTATAGGGCGCCACTTTTTTCTACCACCACGACGAGGCGTGTGCTTGATGCTAAACGGAGCAGCGTCGCCCACACCGTCGCGTCGTCATAAAAGGCGACGCGCGGAATTATGCACACATACACAGAGGAAGGAAAGAGCGAGAGAGATGCGAGATGCGTATAGATAAGGCGCGCGCGATGCGAGACAGCACGCGTTGGCACGATGCGCGTGGCTCCCTTTTACAATGCGAAACATGTACCGTTACGTAAAATTTTCCTATGCTTATACGCGACTGTGTGTGTATGCATGTACATACAACGCCTATATGCGCGTACACATATGTCCTACCACGCGCCAAGGTGGCTCGGTCTTTCCTACTACCATTCTCTCAATTTTTTTTTCTTTTGGCAAAGGATACCAGCACCAGGGTCTCGACTGCTTCTTCTTCTTGCGTCCCATACTGAACTGCTTCTGATTCTCGGCTCAGCAAAGATAAGAGGACGACCTTGTGACGACAATCGCGGTCGAAGTTCCGGTGTCGCAACTCGTCTTCAACGGCGGGACTGCGTATGCGAGCAATCCGGTCACGAGGAACGGCTTCGTCGAGGGTTGACACTCACTCTGCGTCCTTATCTGTCGTGCGGCTCTCGGCTTCTTCCGTAGCCTGCACGAGAACTATACACGTCCTCTACCACGAGAGAACTGCTGCTGCCATAGCACGATTCGCCGCAGAGCTCGACGACGAGCGACGACACTGCTGCGCTCGCGCTGCTTAGTGCTTGTGTGTGTTGCAAGACGGTTGGGGAATGGGGAGGGGAAATAATAGATATATAGATATAGGTTGATCAGGCACAAGTGCAAAGTTTTTGACGGCAACACATTTGTGGCTACGCTGGCTGTGACTGTGTGTGATACTGTGATGTGGGCCAAAAGAACATGGCCGCGCTATGGCTTCCGTTGTCGTCGCTGCCGTTGCCGCAGTATCGAATCGATTCCCATTTCACGCCTATACCTACGCGTTATCGGAGACATCGAAGTATCGAGTTCAACCCGCGAAGTTCGAATTCTCAGTAATTTCTTTTGTATTTTAAGCGATTCTTTTGCATGCAAATTTTTCATTTTTGAGTTTGTTATAAATATTAATGTTTTGTATTTAATTTTACCCACTATTTTCTTTGAATAATAATTGAAAAAAATAAAAAATTTATTTTCCAATTATAGGTACATTGCAACAACTGACAAGTCAGATTCCTACAATCTGATGACATTCTCTAATGTAAACGTTAAAAAATTGTATGAAAAAGTTCGAGCATTAGGTATTGGCATCTATTATTTTGGCTAAGTAATGAATATCAAAATGAAATTGTTGGCGAGTATTAGAGGATTACCGAGTTGCTAAATTTATAACCAAATATACATAGATTAAGTCATAAACGATGGAAGAGCCAGACGAATGTCACTTTGCTGTGTATTTACTTCGAAATTAGAGGGTTAGATTGTTCCTACAAGAATGATTATTCAAAATTATAAAAAAGCTGTTTATTATTTGAAATCATCGGGTGTTTGTCTAGTTCTAGTCAGGTAATTTTAATATTTCTCTGATGTTTTGGTTTACTAGATGTTTCAGAGGTTAGAATTCTTAGTCACTATTGATAAAAAATAGATTTGTACACAGTACATAACATAAATATGTAAGTACGTCAAAATGAAGAATTATTATATTTCTTTATTGTTCTTTTAAATAACAGTGGTGGCTGGTTACTATACCAAGTGAGACAGATATCAACAATACTCAATTCTACAGTGCCAACAAAGATTCTCGATTTGGAACACAAACAAGCTCAATATATTTATATAGATGATCCTAGATTTAAAGGTGAGATTTTATAAATAATAAATTAAATATTAATAAATTTATAATGATTAACAAGGAATGTTTATTTGTTTCAGATATTTTTATGTTCAGACATTCAGATGATTTACAGTTGTCTTTTGAAGATAAACCAAAAAATTTATCCTCCATAGTTACTAAATGGTGGAAATCTATGAATCGCAACTTAGCTTTCCATCTTTTTCATTTAGCTCAATCAGGAAATAAGGTAGAAAGAAGAAGAGCTATTGATTCTCTCTCTTCCTTGAAACATTTAAAAGGTAATCTTTACTACAAATCAAAATTTTTATCACCTTTTAAAACTATTAAAATTTAAAAATATATAACTTACAGATTGGCATTACCGTCACATAGCTCAAATGTTAGATGCTAGAACAGCTGTTGCCTTAGCAAGAACATCTGTGGCTGATTTACGCTTTTTTTTAAAACCTCCTTACTTTTATGAAGAGCATAAATTCTATGTGAGTTGTTCTTTTTTCTGGGAATATATCATGAGTAAAATGTCTAAATATTTCTTACTTTGACAATAGGATGTCATTGAAAAACTTCATGAACTTCTCACAAAATTGAATGCATTATGTGGAGGGTGTCATCCTTGCCTTTTGCAATTTTTACACAAAAAGTTCCAAACTTCTCATCGTGTAAGTAATTTTAAATAATGATTGTAAACTAAAATTTCAATTTTACCTAAAACATAGTAAGTTCATATAATTTACACAATGTCTTTGTTACCATAGGATACTTCAATCTTTGAACATGACTTGACCAATGTTGGAGTTTCTGTGCCTCCACCAATTGCTTGGGATTTGAATTTTTTACAAAATTGTATTCATGCAGTGCATCATCATTCCTCTTTAGAAGAACATAGTAAAGGTAAAAACCTTTTTAATTATTAATTTAATAATTATGTTTACATTCTGATAACACATTTATATTTTTAGACATAGCCAATGTAGGAGGTTTAAAAATATTAATGAATGTCTACAAACTTGTGGGAGAAAATGTTGATATATGTATATTAATAGCTAAAATCCTTTCAAATCTTTCATTACATCCAGAATATTTAGAAGATATTTTTTGCTCTGGTAATTCTTATTTTAATAAACTAAAATTTATATATATTATAGTCTGATTTTTATATTTAACTTTATACACCTTTTTATAAAAGGCTGGATTGGAATTTTGGCATCCTGGTCACGTCACGAGGATATTCGGTTAGCTGCTCCAGCAAGTCGAGCACTTGCTAATTTAGATTTTGATGACGAAGACAATGAGAAGTACTCTCAAAGACTTTACTCTCTTTACCCACTTCATAGGGTTTCGTTTAAAAAGAAATTAGATATTATTTTTATACATGGCTTACTTGGTGGTGTGTTTGTAACATGGCGGCAACGTGATATTGATAAATCAGTACCTGTACCTGGTGATTATTTTTATTCATCATTTAACATTATTTTATTGAGAATTTCTTTCATCTTAAACAATTTTTCAAATTATTTGTTTTACTTTTTAGAATTAAACAAGAATCAGAAACTATTAAGCATAACAAAAATGGTTGATGATCATCCTTCAGAATTTTTTAAGGACTTAGCGCGAGATTTTGAAACTTTAGAATGGGAGCGAGTAGGTCGCGATTTCGAAGTTGTGTTGCATGATTGCCCTGTAAATATAAATTATGAAGCTAAAGGACCATTTTTCTGTGATGGGTAACTATCCAATATTATTTTCATATTAATCAAGCATTACATACTTAAATCTATATTATTAAATTTATTAAATTTAAAAAAATTACCTTTTTTTAGTACTGACCAATGTATGGAACAAAGTGAAAAAGACTGTAAAACGCGAACTCAGTGTTGGCCAAAAGACTGGTTACCTAAAGATATACCGAATTTACGTATAATTGGAATTAATTATAGCACTAATTTGTCTATGTGGACTCCCTTATGCCCCATTGAAGGAGTTAGGTAATATATGGTATCAATAAATTAACTATATTTAAATTAAATTTGACTTTAAGTACTAAGTACATTTTCTTAATAGGAGTACAATAAAAGAAAGAAGTAATGAATTTACAAGAAAACTTGTAATAGCTGGAGTAGGTAAGAGACCAATCATTTGGGCATGTCATTCAATGGGTGGTTTACTTGTGAAAAAAATGCTTGTTGAAGGTAAATTAAGTTATTTCGAATTTATTAGTGATTTTTTTTCTGAAATACATTTAACGATGATTATTAATTTTGTAGAATGGAAAAATGGAGATAAAAATGGTCTTCTTCGTCAAACGAAAGGAATTGTTTTTTATAGCACACCACATCGAGGTTCACATGTTGCAGTTTTCAATCAAACGACGCAAATGTTAGTTTGGCCTTCAGTAGAAGTTCAAGAGCTAAGAGAACGTAAGAATGCTGCAATTATAATAGGATAGGACGTTAATGGTTCTACTGCCCAAAAAAAACAAAGGTAATTGTTTATTCCAACGTTTCGGACGATTTATTTTCGTCCCTCTTCAAGGTCAAAACTTATCCTAGAAAACTATGTTAAAGTGGGCACATTAAGTGACCACTAGTCAATGTTGACTAAATCTTAATCATTGAGATTTTGACTAAATAGAGAGGCAAAATTGCGCAGACAAATAGCGAAATTGAAAAATGTTATCATTGATAAAAATAGAACTATTAAGCGATTGCATAGACGAAATACAAGATTAATTAGAACTAAAGAAATTGAAAATGAAAAACACGATCCGATTCTAAACAAAGTAGTGCAAGCTGAGCGTTTAGAAAATGTCGCAGTCAGAGAGAGGTTGATTTTAGCAGAAGCTTTAGAACATCAAATTATTGAAAATAAAGAATATTTAAAAACAAATAAAAAAAGTCTATTTTATCATAGTTTGAGGTGAAATAAATAAAAAATATAATTTGAAAGATAAATTATCAGAAATAACTAGTACATATCGCCAAAGAAAAAACTTGAAGAATGATTCGCTTGATATATTAAAAGATATTAAAGATAGAAGAAGAAATAGTGAAAGAATTATTCAATTAAAAGAAAGTGTACGAAATTTTTTCGAGAACGACGAAAATTCAGCGATAGCGCCTGGTATCAATGATACAATAACAAAATTTGGGATTCGAAAAAGAAAACAATTTTTGGTAGACACAGTTTACAATTTATATTCAAAATACATAATTGAAGGTAATTGACTCATTTCTCGGGCTTTGTTCTATAAACTTAAGCCGTATTGGATTGTAACAAGAAAAGTGACAGGACGTGACACTTGTCTTTGTAAAGTTCATTCAAACTTTCATTTTATGTTACAAAAATTATCAGCTTTGAAGGTGTTATCTTCTTCGAAATCTTCAGATTTTTGATGCCTCCTAGCGATATGATTCTAATTCATGCGAACATTCAATATAATTCAAACTCGGATTAGTGTGCAATATAAATTCAATTCAAGTTTCTATCGAAAATAATTCTAATTCAGCTGGCGGGAAATAAAATTCTAACTCGAGAGTCACGTATGATAGTATAAGTCTATTTCGAGATTCTCTGTAAGATAATTCTAATTCGAACGCTGATAAGACCAATGAAGGCCTGAAATCGACTTTTTCGCGAGAGTGGCTGCATTTTGGATATTTGGTAAAACACGCCATTTAAAAACGATGGTCAAAAATGCAGCTTCCAAAAACGTTGGGTTCACCCCTAATTTCTCAAGAAACCACCCCCGAAAACGGTTTTTCGCTTATATCTCGAGACCGACAAAAGATGTCGGAAAAAGTCTCCAACAAAAATTGTGGAGCGTAAAATTTTACATAAGGACGACCACACCGTTTTTTCTTTTTGATAAAAATTAAGCTTGCCAGAAGCTATTAAACGTTGAACGTTTGATGCGGCAGTATGGGCAAGGTGGATGGCGTGAGGGGGGGGGGGCTTGCCGCGCTTGTCGCAGTACGCTCAGCGCTCCTTGTTCAATTGTTGCTCGCTTCTGGCAAGCTTAATTTTTATCAAAAATAAAAAGAAACAGGTCACCCTTATGTAAAATTTTACGCTCTACAACTTTTCTTGGGGACTTTATCGATATCTGGCGTCGTTCTTAAGATATAAGGGAAAAACATTTTTCGGGGGTGGTCTTTTGCCAAATTAGGGGTGAACCCGGTGGTTTTGGAGGCTACATTTTTTACCATCGTTTTAACACGGTGTGTTATCACACCAAATATCCAAAATGCAGCCATGCACTTGAGAAATAGATTTCAGACTTTCGTTGACTGGCCTAAATGTATTATAATTTCCAACATATCACTATACTATGATAGATTTTACTCTGATGAGTTTGCAATACAATTATAGTTGAAACGCGCGAACGATGCAATTGTAACTCAAGTGCCCGTGCAATATCATTCGTAATTTATTTAAATAATCTAGATATAATTTTATTATTTTATGAAAGTCGCAATATATCATTTTAGAGTTTACGATCGAAACGACATAAACTACTCTCGTCAGACCTCTCATTCCCGTCATTTGTGTAGTTACTTATCTATACTTTCGAATAAATAGGGGTAGACAACTAAAGAAACAGCCTAATTAGATAAGTAACCGAATCACACCGAATTGCCATCTACAATAATATAACATAAATAAATATAATAAAAGTGGAAAAAATAAAAACATTTTTATTTTTTATAAAATGCAGACGGAGATAAATTTTCTAGTAAATTTAACAAGGTAATATTGTAAGTCTGTCACAGACTGCCTATATTGGCGTTTTTACAAGAATTTTTTAGGAAAATTCGTAGGTTCCCTACAAAAAATAACTATAGTACATAGTAAAAAGGCCAATGTGAACAGTCTGTGACAGAATTACAATGGTACCTTCTAAAATTTATTAGGCGATTTCTCTCCGTGGAAAGAACGTACTGATTATAAATTTAATACTGTGAGTGAGCAACAAAAGTATTTAATATTCATACTAACGAAAACGTATGAACAATTAAGAGAACAAATTTTTAATTTGTGTAAGAACAAAAAATAACATTATTATTAATGATGTTGCAAAAATAATAGTATTTTATGCTACATACTCGTATATACATACTTTTGTAAGTACGTATGTAGTAGATCGTATTGTAAGCTCATCAGAGTAAAAAAAATCATAGTACAGTGATATGTTGGAATTATATAATACATTCGCGTTCGAATTAGAATTATCTTACAAAGAATATCGAGTTAGACTTATACTGCACGCGCGATCAAATAAGAATCATAAGGTATTGCTCTTGAGTTAGAATTTTATATCCCGCAGGCTGAATTAGAATTATTTTCGAGGAAAACTTGAATTAAATTTATATTGCGCATTAATCCGAGTTAGAATTATATTAATTTTTCGCGCGAATTAGAATCATATCGCTAGGAGGCGTCGTTTTATTACCATTGTAGTCTGTTATTCAAATAAGAATGTATGTATAGGAAATGTGATAAATGTAAACAAAAAAATAGTAAATTTAGTAGAGAATGAAAATTTGTTGACTTGGTATTATAAATGGATAACTAAAACTGAAGCCTTGGTGCCAAGAATTTAATTTATCACGTAAAAATTACATCTAAAGCCAAATTACGTGCAGTATATTAATGATCTCATTAAAGAACTAAAGAACTGTAACGTCGGACGGTCATGTCTAACTCGATATCGACCGCCTTACGTTGAATCCTCTTAAGCATCAGTAAGAAAAAAATTTTTCCTTTTATCTTTTAGCCGAGACTAAATGTGTCCTCACATTTTGAATCATTGCCCGTAGAAAGTGACGGTCGGATTTTACGTCATACAGATGCAGGACACTGCGTTCCGTCTCATTTCCAGCGAAAGAGGAAAAGAAAAAAATACAGAACCCGAGAATGAAAACTCTCTTCATAGGCGAAAGCATTTCCTCCTATATAAAAAAAAGGTTTTACGACCCTCCCCCGAAAGGCAGGCCACCCCGGCCGTGCACGTGCGCGCCTACGAGTCGCCGAAAAGACATAAAATCTGTCCGTTACAAATTCCTTCGATTTTCCATATAGCAAAAATTTATTTTTATATTTTCACTTTTAGCTATTAAGTTATGTTAAATTAAATTTTTATGGTAACGCTGATCTATATTTTACGAAAACAGACCTGCTAGAAGTAAAAGAAAATTAAATAAAAACAATTTACAATAAATTCATCTTGACCAAAATCTTTACACACTCATTTATATATTGTTTAGAAAGGGTTTACCCAAAAATATATAATGTAATGCAAGATGTCTTCGCGAAGGTATTAACGGCATCTCTTACATATATATACATGAATATTTATAATATAGGATCTTATTCCACTTTTATTGTTTGTTTGCTTTACTAACCGTTAAATATAAAGCAAATAAATAATATAAACATTAAATTCAAGCGATTTACCAGAATAATTTAGTTAACATAGAAAGAATAGTTGTACAAAATCATGTATATCCAAATGTTTTAAAGTAGCTTCAATAGTCACGTCTCCACTTTAAAATTATAGCGAACAATAACAACAAACACACACAACATATACACAATATAACTAAAAACAAATATAATTTACATAATAATTTGTAAGAACATAAAAAAAAGGAAAACAACGAAAGTTATGTGAAGCGTGCGCAAATTAGAATAATTAATTATAGTTTAATTAGAGAATACATTATTTCTTATGTATACCTAAGATTATTAATGTTCATTAAATATTAAGTTAAATTACGTAAATAACCTTGCATAATGTTTAACAAAATAAGCAGAAAAATGACACAACTAACGTCATCTCTGCAGAAAATTCGAAACTATAGCCGAAAGTTGGGCGATGCTTCTTTTCCCCACGCAGCCAATTAGCCGTGCCGAAGGGCCTTAGGCCACCCTCATTTTTCCGCCTACACCGCTGCGGCGAGTCAACTGTCCCCAAATATCTGTACTCCTGAACTGAACTCATCGAGGGATGAAAGAGGGAGCAAACCGAGTTGAGCTTTTCCCTCATTTCTCCGCCGAAATCAGTTCCTCGACACCACCGGAGTTGACAAGTCAGCTATAAAAAATCACCATCACCACTAAAGTGTAACCACAGGAGAAGTAAGCCGAAAAGTAAGAAAAATTAATTAATCTTTTTCTCTTATTATTTTCCTTTCTTCTCTATAATTTTATAAGTAGTATTTTTTCCCTCATTTTCTCCCTACTTTCGAGGAGCGTTCTGATCACTCTGTACCGAATAGGCAGAGGCGGAGTCGCTTGTCTCCTCAACAATATTTTATTCCTCCTATGAGCTTTAGCGAGTCTGCGAAAAAACTTGTCTATGAATGACGTCATGCTACTTTGTGATTTGTCAGAAAATTTTAACTGTAAATTTTCTAGTGAAATCCAAAGCGTTCACTTTGGAGCATCTTGAAAACAAATTAATCTACACTTAACACGTATTCTTAATGAAATAAGAAAATTAGTGCCTAATGTTACAACTATACATTACACAGCCACACAAAAAAAAAAAAAATGTCAAAACCCACGGACCAGACCATATATACCTTATGTTTTTGAGG